>JAJMFI010000064.1:0-47697 GCA_030574595.1 Ruyongia chambardii
GGGCCAAAATTCTTTGCCAAACAAAAGCCCTTGTAAGAATAATTTGTAAATTCTTATATCTCCAAATAAGTCTTGCCCTTGTAAAAGATAGCCATTCAGGAATCTTTTCATCAATTGTATTATTGTTAACTCCAGGTATTATTGAATTTTCTCTAGCAATTTTATTATCTTCAGAGAAGAATAATGGTAAACGATTTATAAAATCTAAGATTTTATTGTTCAAATCGAGAGATTCAACTGGATCTGGACTTGGTTTTGAAATTAATCTATTGTAAATTTCAGCAGATATGATGGTAAATCTAGCCTGTTGGATCAGGCCAGAATAAAGGGTTGGGTATTCTACTGGCGTTATATCTCCACCATTTTCTAAATTCAAATCATCTATATTTGAAACTTCTTTGATATCCATCATTTGAGCCATTGGTAAATTAACCGGTCTACCAAATGTTATAGCAGCACCACCATCAAATATATATAGGCCCCACCATAATCTTCTTCTAACTTCCAATTGTAATTGTAACCCTTGATCATTTCCACTATTATTTTGCCAATTATCAAATTCTTTATACAGACCAAGTCCCATAGCCATTCTAACTGCCAGACCTAAATAATTCCATCCAGTATTTGGTTTATTTCTCTTTTGAGCATAATTAGATAATAAAGTTAAAGCTTGAAGTAAAGTTATAGACCCACTTTCAAAGACATATGAACTTAAGTATGATTTAGCATTTTGATAATAGTAAAGATCAAAGTTTGAATTTTCACCATACAGGCACCAAGCACCTAGTGCTAGTACTGTATTTAATAAAATTTGCCAAATTTCATAATTTGAAGTTGGTATCTCATCTCTATATTGAGCTAAAAAGGTTTCCTTGTGAATAAATGGGTATGATGTGTGATAGTTTTTGAAATATGATTCAATAAATTCATTTGTCAAATATTTGGCAGTTAATGATAATGTTGAATCAATGTTAATTTTGGAGTTATTTCTGGTAGAATTATTAGAACTTCCTCCATTAATATTTGTATCTTCATTCATTTGATTGCCATTACTAGGTGTGCTATTACTACTATCATTACTATTTAATGCTCTAACAACAATTGCACTTGATGCAACACCAAAATAACCCTTATTTGATGGATTTAAACTTAATGCAGCCATACCATCATTCACCAAAGAGTCAGCATCTTCTTCTGACCAATCAAACCCATATATGGCATCTTCAGGAACATGGTCCTCTGGGATATCAGGATGATATGTAGAAGCAGGTGAGCTATGGGTAGATAAGTCGTCTGCATTGTTGTTACTATTATTGTTATTGTTATTATTGTTGTTGTTCATATTTGAAGTTGATGGTGTAAGATTTGGGGAATGAGAAGGGGTTCCAGAAGGGGTAATATTAGCAGCAGTTGAGCTCAAGTTTGCAGTAACAGAAGCATTACGATGCTGCTTAGCTAATAATTTATCAATATCTTGATCTGGTAGAATAGAATGAATTAAAGTCTCTAAATCTCTAACTCTACCTTCAACTTTCGTAAGATGGATTCTCGTTAATGGAGATCTGATAACTCTTGGTGAATATGTACAGTTCCAATCATGTTGAACACATTTTGTACACCTTGGTAAGTCCTTTGAACATTTTAGCTTTCTCTTTCTACAGGAATCACATGCCTGTTCTATGAAGACTGCTTTCATCATCTTGAAGCAGCTTAATGAGGGGTGGAAGTTTACCAGTAAAGAAATGCAAATTGGTAATGATTATCAATTCTTAAAGTGCTAATAGAAGTGTCAACTTTTCTTTTTTGATGTTTTTAGTCGAAAAATTTCGCTGTCCATCGTGTCGCCACTCAGATAATCTTAATTGGTGGTACGATACTGTAAAAGATAACAATGCTACTACTTTTATGTATTCTAATTATCATCATAAATATACTGAGAACTTTGATTTACTCATGTTTTACGAATTAATGATTGTACAAATCATGGATACTATTTCTCTGAACCTATCAGGTTAGTTAAATCATGCAGTTTAGAGCATATATATATAAGTTTATAATGCAAGCGATTCTATTATCAGTGTCAACAATATTGTTAATCTAATCAATAGTACTAATAGCGAAGCATTCAAGACATTGGCTGGATATGTTGATCAAGAATTGCTAAAGATCGTAGTTTCAAAAGTATTATTACAAATTATTATTTTACAATCAACTCGAATTAAAGATGTTTTAGTAATGAAATACCAAAAATCAATATCTCTCAAGATGATTTTTCATTGAAAAGGTCTTATTTGATTCAAGTTCAGTATTTCGAATCGTTATTATTTATTCGTGAATATAGGTTTAGGTTTACCTAGATTCCAAAAACAATTAAAAGGAAAATATTGGGCATTGATCACAAAACACTTGAATGAAAGAACTGAATTGTTTATGCAATTTCTACCTCCTAAAGCCAACAATCAATAATCAATCGAATTAATCTCAGTAAGTGTTATTAACTATTTTTAATGTATATAGTACAATAATCTAAAATTTTCTTTTATTTTTATAATAACGAAATAATGAGTATAATAAAGGAATTAATAATGTACAACTTATATAAGTAAAAATTGGTAAATAAAACATCACACAAAGGGAAGAAAAGAAGAAGCAATTTTGTTTTGGAAATTTTGTTGACATAGTAATGTAGTATTATAAGAATAATCATAAAAAAACTAATTGGTAGTGGTAGTATTGTTTGTTTGTAAAGTAATAAGAGAATATATTGAAATCAACTTTATTTTTTTCCTTTCATGTCATTTGGGTCTTAAATTTTTATTTAACAACAGCCTCCACTACTTGAAGTCTTTGAAGCCTTAACATTGATACCATTGGCAGCTTCAGGTTGATCAATGTTATTTTTATCTTTTATAATCTTAGCCAATTTAAAGAATAATGCATCAACATTTTCACTAGTCTTAGCACTTGCTTCAATAAATGGTATACCTAATTCCTTAGCAAGAGCTTCACCTTGTTCATATGATACCGTTCTTAAATCGCTTTCATCACTCTTGTTACCAACAAGAATCAATTGAGCATCATCACTGGCATGTTGATGAATTGTTTGGAACCAATTTCTAATATTTTCAAAAGTTCTTTCATCAGTAACATCATAAACTAATAAAATACCTGCAGCTCCTCTATAGTATGCAGTTGTAATAGTTCTAAATCTTTCTTGACCAGCAGTATCCCAAACCTGTAACTTTAATCTCTTACCATCAACATCTATGGTTCTAATTTTGAAATCAATACCAATTGTAGTAATGAAACTTGGATTAAATCTATCTTCAACAAATCTTAATAATAGACATGATTTACCAACACCAGAATCACCTACTAAAAGAAGTTTTAGAATGGAGTCATATGATCTTGGTCTTGTTTCCATTGTTGATATGATGTTGTTGTATAATTTTATATTTTCCGTTAGTGTAGATTAGAAAACTAGATTGAATTGATTAAACACCTTTTCTCTTCTCTTTGACTTAACGAATTGAATGACAGCTGTTGTATAGGCTTCCCCTTTATACCTTTTTTTATTGTCCAAAAAAAAAAGTCCAAATTAAAATTAATGAAATTTTGGAAGAAAATAAGTCACGTGACAGAAAAATAAGTACTTTATTGTAAAGATTTTGTGCCCTGGTCTTTTTATATACGAAATTGATGTGTATACTTTACTTTAATTTGAAAGATACTACTACTACAAGTCTAATCTAAGGTTAGATAATATGATATTGTGATATTGTGTGATATCCTATTCGGCTTTTTTGGTTGCAGTTAATTCTCAATTCAATGCCATTTATAGTAATAGTACTTATATTCGTTGTTAATTATCCAACCCGTTATAAGTTGTCACTAACTAATATTACCTGTATAACAAATATAAATAAATATACATTGTATAATGAAAGAATCATAAGAGTGATCATGAATACATACTAATGAATCAAATATTAAAGACTTCAATAGAAGGGGTATCAGTGCTTACTTTGTCACTAAAATTTAACTGGTAGTCTCATGTAGTGGCTGATTTAATCAGATCAAATTGATTACAAAGTCACTACGCGTCTATAAATAACTAACAGTTTTAATTATTATAATACTGTTGATTACTGAATATATAAAAAACATTCCATGATTATACATGACAACATGTATATAACAAACTCATGATTATGGTCTATTATGCTATAGATGCACCAGAGCGTGTTATGCATATATGTATCTCATTTCTGTAAAATTTCACTCACTATAATCAAGATCATTTATAATTGGTATACTCGTATGATTTGAAACTCCTTGAAATATTACTACTGCAAGTACTTTTTTTTTCCAATTGCACTACTAGGTGTGATCTATGTGCATTCAATACTACTATACAAGTATGAATAGATATTCATACCACTCTCTGTAAACAATTAATTTGTTGGAGATATATGTAACAATACTTTATTGTTGAACACTCTCAAAACAAAGAGAAATTTTTGGAAGTTTAGTATGTTTTCAAAGGAGAAGCTGTTTGTACAATATTAATATTTTCTATAAGATCTCTATCAGACTCTGTTTATTTAGTTTAAAAACTTGTAGAGCATAGAATAATGCTATATTCTTACTAAATCTAATATAATTGATAAGCATTAAGCATTATCAGTGGGCACTACTAATGATTTACGTGTATAATGTTTGGATGTAGTTCCACTTTTTAGAAGATTATATTATTCGGTATCTCTAACCTGTATCGCAATTTTAACAAGGTATAAAAGTTAAGAGAATCAATATTAGGTCTCTTAGTTTGAATAATTACTTTATATAAATATGAATTTTTTTATATAACTTCAAATTTAAACACTATATGTAAGTAAATTCAAATTAATCAATTCGTCATGTTTAAATTACTACAAGAAAAGATTAATACAATTCCCACCCTATCTAAGTTAAATTCAAAACTAAAAATCTATGCAAGAAGAGATTCAATTGTGGATTCTATAGTAGTTCATGATCCATTCAATAATACTAGTTTCAATTCAAATATTAGTGATAGAAATACCATCAATGTTGGTCTTAGTTCAGCACTTCAAAATGATCAGGAGGATTTGAGCTCTCCCAAATGTGTTACTCTTGATATAACAGATGAGGTTAACGATAATGATAATACAAGGTCAATTACCGAGAATCCAGATGATTATCCAGATGGTGGATTGGAAGCATGGTCTGTTGTATTAGGTTCCTTATCTGCATTACTTATTGATTTTGGTTTAATGAATACAGTAGGAGTAATTCAAGCTTATTTAACTGAAAATCAATTAAAGGATGAATCAATATCAAATATTGGTTGGATATTTTCAACATATTATTTCTTTACATATTCTGGTCAAATATTGAGTGGTCCATTATTTGATTTCAAAGGTGCAAGAATACCAATGATCATTGGTTCAGTTTTGATTATTGGTGGTTTATTTGCAACTGCTAATTGTACAAAACTTTATCAATTTGTCTTAGCATTTGGTGTAGTGGTTGCTATTGGTTCAAGTTGTATTATGACTGCTGCTGTAAGCTCAACATCTCATTGGTTTTATAAGAAGAGAGAAACAACATTAGGAATAACATTTGTTGGAGGTTCATTGGGTGGTATCTTATGGCCATTGATGCTTAGAAGTTTATTCCCAAAGTTAGGCTTTGTATGGTCTATTAGAATTTTAGGCTTCATCAGCATATTTTTACTTGGTATTGGAGTATTATTAATTAAGAGTAGAATTACTAAACCAATAAATGATTTAAACACTTTTCAAATCCTTCAAGAATCCTTTATATTTAAGGATTTTTTAACTGATAAAACCTTTTTAACATTGGCCATTGCAATCCTGTTGAATGAAATGACATTTGTTATTACAACAAGTTATATGGCCTCATATACAATATATCAAGGCTTTTCAGAATCAGATGCATTTCTTACGACTATTGTCTTTTGTGCAACAGGTATTTTGGGTAGTCTTTTACCAAATTTTCTTGGGGTATATATAGGTAATTTTAACATGATGTGTCTTAGTACCACATTATCATGTCTTATGATCTTAGTTGTTTGGTTACCTTTCACTTCAAGTATAAATTCGATGTATTTATACTCTTCACTTTATGGATTTTTTTCAAGTGCAACTATATCACTTACACCTGCTTGCTGTGCACAAATTTCTAAAACTGAAGACTTTGGTAAAAGATTTGGAACTGTTTTCTTCTTCACATCTTTTGCAATGCTTATTGCCTTACCAATATCAGGTGTTATTATTGGTGGGGGTGAAGGCTATGGTCATTTGATCATTTTTACTGGTTGTGTTGAAGGTCTATCTTCTTTGTGTTGGATATTAAGTCGATTCTCTATTGCAGGATTTAAAATATGTAAAGTTTAATCACAATATCACCATTTCAAATAAATCGCAGATAGGATCCTCTTTGATTACACTACTGTATTTCGATCCGTTAATTACTCAAGAAACATTAATTATAAAGAACCGTTTATTTCAAGATATATAAATAAAAAACATCACTCTATAAGAAAATCTCAACATTGATTTCTACTGAACTTGCAGCATATGGTATTTCAAAATAGTTTAAAACCTTTGGATGTAGTACACCCATGGAACCGACAATTTGAGCTTCTTTACCTGGCTTAGATCTGAAGAAAATTTTGGCACCTCTTCCTGGGAAAAATGTAGTATTTGTTGGATCTTCTTCGATCCAATAACCTCTATCTGTGTTATTCTTTGGATCTTGTAACCACGGAGTTCTTAGAGTTTGCATAACCTTACCTAATAAACCTTGGGCGTGTTCGAAACCTGAAGTCTTACCAGCATAGATGGCACACCAGTTTCTTTGATTGTATGCTTTTCTTTCCAATGCTAAATCCTTGAAAACAACATCACCAGCTTCAAAAACTTGTATTGGTAATGAATGTTTTCTATTTTCTCTGATAGTCTTTAAGATACCTGAGACCAAAGAAGTTCTAACGACTTGGTACTCTGTAGTTTTTGGATTAGCTAACTTAACAGCTTTTGAATCGTCTGATTGTAATAAAAATTTGAATGATTCATCGTGAGAGCATAATGTTAATGGCATAACTTCTAACCAACCAGATTGAGCGGATGCGTTTCTAATAATATCAGAAATCTTATTGATTGGTAATGGAGAAGAACCCTTTGAAGAGTTGATATTGATCTTAGACTTAGGTAAAATATTATAACCATAAGCAATGGCAGCATCTTCCATGATATCAGCTTGATGTAATACATCTGGTCTTGTCAATGGGATTGAAACTTCTAACAGATTTGAATCAGTTGTTGAAGGAGTAGCACTTAGGGCCATTTTTGATAATAATTTACAAATTTCTTCTGGGGATAGTTGTAAGCCTAAACAACTATTAATGTAAGAAATTTCAGCATTCATGACTCTTGGTGTTATGTTTGGAGTTAATCTTGTTTCATTGTTATGTTTGGAAATTATTTGTACTGGTTCAATTTCAAATTTGTTGGCACAGTAATGAGAGAACATGGCAACTAATTGATTGACAACAATCTCAGCTTTTGTTTTATCAGTGGCAGTGACTTCAATAAAGACATTTTTGGTTTGTAATGAGATTTTTGATTTTTCAGAATTAATTATTGGAGGTAATGAGCAAACGTTGTTATTTGAATCTAATATAACTGGGAATTTTTCAAAGTCTTCAATAATATGTAAATATTTACCCAAGTTCTTATCATTCTTATAAAAGTCTAGGAATTCAGTACCATTGACGTTTTTGGTTTGATTTAATGGGACGAAGTTGATTTCTTCCTTTGATAAAAATTTATATTCAAATGGACCCGTAATCTTATCATAATCATGGGTACCCATAGCAACTAATGTTCTATTACGACACAAGTTGGTGTGTAATTTATCTTGTAAAGAGATGAATGATTGATATGATCTTTCATCAAACGTAACATTTCTCAAAATTGCTGCTGCAGCATATGGTCTTAAAATTGATGTCGATTCATCAATAGTTAATGATGTAGTTGGTTCAGTAACTTTGAATGGAGGGGCAGTCTTATTACCTAAGAATTCGTTCAAGGCTTGGGCAATACCTTCAATACATAGCATATCATACCTGTTTGCAGGAATTTCAATCTTATATTGAGGACGTTCACCTGGTTGACAGTCATCAGTGGTGTCTTCGTCTAATTCAATACCGAACTCAAAACAAAGTTCATCAAAGTCCTTAGTCGTATATTGTTTACCCAATAATTCGAAAAGATCGGCTTTATCAACAGCAATGGTAGGCATTTTAAATGATTTAATTGATTGATAATCTAAACAACTTATTAGTAGTAAATGAACTTAAAAAAATTTTCGACGTTTTCCAAATTTTTTGACTAACAGAAAAAATGTCACGTGATCGAATTTTAAAGTGAGCAGTAAGTGCTACTATTACCGCTACTATGCACTACGAATTCATCTATAAATGATATTTGTTTCTCTATTTTGTTATGTAGTCTGAATTATTCTCAAAAGTCTCTGGTTTGGGTCTGATGAAACTCTCAAATTCATGAAAAATGACTCTGTTCATGTAATTGACATGTTCGTCTCCCAAAACTAAGTGCGCATGAAACTTTTTACATAATGTCAAAGTCTCTGGGGAAAGATTTATATTCTTACCATAGGCCTCTGTTTCAGGTACATTCATTCTAACAGTTAAAACATCTTGTGTAATAACTTTGGTATCAGCAGCCTCTTCTTTCTTCTCGTATGGAACAACTTCTATAGGAGAAGCTGGATTATTACAGGCTTCATCTACGATTGTAATTTTGAAATTGAATCTTGATATTGCCTTGTATGACCGTAAAGTGAAGCTTAATACCTTGATAAAGCTTGGATCGACTCTGAAATTATTCCCATTTAGATTGATTATTGATAATGACGGGATTTTGAAATATAAGCAAAAGGAAGATAATCTTATAATCTCACTCATCGACAAATTTTCTGTAGTGTTTGAATTTCTATACATCATGAAATCAACACCAGTGGGAATGTTCAATTGGATCTTCTCGGTGTCATAAAACTCAGAGAATGGAAGTATTGGTAATGGATCTTGGTTTACTCTTGAATCATTGTAATAAACATCATAGATATAGCTCGAAATCAAATTTAATGGAGTTGTAGTTAATCTATGGCATAGAGCTTTAGCGTCTTTAAATAAACTATCTTCCTCTCTTTTTGTAGCGTGTTTAGCTGTGGCTTGCTTATATTTTTCTATTATAGGCTCAAGCTGATTGATATACTGATTGTCATTATTGGAAAAGGGTTGTCTAATATCAAAGTGAACTGAAGAATCTTTTAGTATGTTGTCGTAAGAATAATCATCATCATTTATTGCAGAACAAATCTTTCGTTCTCTTTGAATCTTATCTAGAACTGAAGACATTTACCTATAAAGTACAAACTTCATTAGATAAATATCAATAGTAGGTGCTTATACATCATCTTATATTTTTTTTTATTCGAATATGCATTAAGCATACACAAAAACTATGCTACAAAAGTATGAGATGACTTTCCTAATTGGGAAATTTACTGCTTCGGGAAGTTTTAAAATCATGAAAAAAAAAGTACATACATAGCATTAATTTTTAACTGACCAACTACTATAACTAATAAAGTAAACAAATTCAGCAATGGATGAATTCATACATGACGCAGCGAGATCTGTTGAAATAATACAACAGAGAACTCAGGAACTATTTCAGGAAACAATAATACCAGAAAAACCGCATATGTAAGTCAATTTATTAATGCTTATCCTAATTCAAATATAATACTAACAAGTTTGAGAAAAGTAACGAAACTTATGCATTTGCACGATATGATAGAGAATTCAAATACTGTGATAAACTGCCTCAGTATTTGCAGGATAAATTGAATAGTAAGTCAAAGAAAACAGGCGCAAAGTCCAAAGGCGATGATAAGTCCACTAGCGAGCAGAAATTGGGTATACACAAAGATCAATTACACGGTGAAATTGAAACTGAGCATATTGATGTTGAGGATGATAATGATGATGATGATGATATTTTACATGAGGAACAACAAATACGGCTTGTTAATTCCTCAATTTTTGAGAAGAAATCTAAATTAAAGAATATCAACAATAGCACCATTGAAGATTTAGCATTAGTTCCAAGCACAGATTATTCAAATTCAAGAACATTAATTCAATTACAACAAGGCTATGAAAATAATTTGCCATTGTCTCCGCCAGAATGGCATGCTCCATGGAAGCTAACGAGAGTTATGGTAGGACATACTGGTTGGGTTAGATCATTATGTATGGACCCTGAAAACAAATGGTTTGCCTCTGGGTCAAGTGACAATACGATTAAGGTATGGGACTTGGCAAGTGGTGAATTAAAATTGACATTGACTGGTCACGTAATGGGAGTCAGAGGCATTGCAATCTCTGATCGCCATCCATATATGTTTTCTTGCTCTGAAGATAAAACAGTTAAGTGTTGGGATCTTGAGAGAAACAAAATTATCAGAGATTATTATGGTCATTTATCTGGTATTTATTCTGTTGATATTCATCCTACGTTGGATGTTGTCGTTACTGGTGCTAGAGACTCTACAGTGAGGATATGGGATATGAGAACAAGTCAAGGTATATTTATTTTACAAGGCCATAAACAACCTGTTACTCAAGTAAAATGTCAAGCTGCAGAACCTCAAGTTGTTTCTTCATCAACTGATAAGACTGTTAGATTATGGGATTTAGCAGCAGGTAAATCAAGAACTACACTAACACATCATTTGAAATCGGTGAGAAGCATTGCATTACATCCATTAGAATATTCATTTGCCAGTGTAAGTGCAGATAGCCTTAGACAATGGGCATTTCCAAGGGGTGAATATTTGCAAAGTTTCCAACCACATTCAACTCAAGAAATTGTTAATACACTATCAATTAATCAAGATAATGTACTCTTTGCTGGTGGTGATGATGGTAAATTGAGTTTTTATGATTGGAAATCAGGAATCAAATTTCAAGAACTTCAAACTACCAAAATTCCGGGCTCAATTGATTCAGAATCAGGTATATATTCTAGTACATTTGATCAGACTGGTATGAGATTAATTACAGGTGAATCAGATAAGAGTATTAAGATATGGAAGGAAGATGAAGAAGCTACTCCTGAAACTCACCCAAGTATGTTTGCTTATAATCAAAAGCATTAAAGCTGATTGAGTATCTTGTCTTCTATAATTTTCATCCCTCAAGTTGAGAATTTATACATGATCATAGACATTGTCATTGCATTTGTAGTTATCTTTAAGCTATGCAAACTAATAACACTCTTTGAAAAACCATATGATTGAACTTAAATACACTTACAAGCAGTACAGTATGCTTCAAAGTAAACTTAACTTCATGTCACGTGATTTTGCTCAATTCCTTTTTATAAAAAAAAATGCCAAAAATAACAACTGAGAAAACGGAGGCAATCAGTGCAAGTTAATAACCCCGTCATCGTCACTCATAAGTATCATAGAGCAAATATTAAATTGCTGTATCGTATTTACAGGTTGTTCTTTAGATTAGGAATTAGAATAGGGAGCTTTACAATATGAGTTTTAAAGGGTTTACTAAGGCAATTGCAAGAGCACCTCAGAATTTCAGACAGAAGTTCCATATGGGAACTACAACTGTTGACCCTGTTTATGAAGATGCTGAAAGAAGATTTAAAGAAATTGAAACAGAGACAAAGAAATTGAGTGAAGAATCAAAGAAATATTCGGAAGCTGTAAATGGTATGTTAAACCATCAAATTGGTTATTCGAAGGCTATTGAAGAAATTTTTAAACCAATCTCTGGTAAACTATCTGATCCTACTTTTACAGTTCCAGAAGATAACCCAGATGGTATTGACGCCTCTGTACAATATAGAGAAGTAGTGTCGGAACTTTTAGAAACTTTGAAACCTGATTTGGATCTTATTGAAACCAAGATTGTACAGCCTGCTAAAGAATTGCTATCCATTATTCAAAGTATTAGAAAGATGGCAACAAAGAGAGCACATAAACAATTAGATTTAGATAGACATAAGAATTCATATGATAAGATTGAAAGTAAAAAGGAAAGAACTGCTAAAGATGAAGAAAAGTTATATAAGGCTGAAGCTGATGTTCAAGTTGCTCAAGAAGAATTTGATTATTATAACAATATGTTAAAGGATGAATTACCAATATTATTTCAATTGGAAGCACAATTTGTTCAACCATTATTTGTTTCCTTTTATTATATGCAATTAAACATCTTTTATACATTATATAACAAATTCGAAGATATGAAGATTCCATATTTTGATTTGAATTCAGATATTATTGAAGCATTCAATGCTAAGAGAGGTGATGTTGATGAAAGATGTAACGCAATTGGTCTAACTCATTTTAAAGTTGGTCATGCTAGAGCCAAATTAGAATTAACAAAACGTCGTTATGGTCGTGAAGGTGTTGAAGGTAGCTCTGTTCCAGGCTCACCAATCTCATCTACTACTACTGGTACCTTACCTCCTTATACACCGGGTACACCAACAAGCACTGCTCCTACCACTGCATATGGTTATCCTGATGAAAAGGCTTCATATGGTGCTTCTCCAGTATCAGCCTCACCAGTTGGTTATGGTCAACCTGCATATCAACAACCAGTGGCTCAAATTCCTGTAGCAGCAGCAGCACCAGCTGCTGAGACATGTACTGCCTTATACGATTATGCTGCACAAGCCCAAGGTGATTTATCATTTGCTGCTGGTACTGTTATTGAAGTTGTTGAAAGAACAGCTGATGCAAATGGATGGTGGACTGGTAGAGCAAATGGACAAACGGGTGTCTTTCCAGGTAATTATGTCCAATTAAATTAATTGGAAACTTTCTCATTGCAACTAATTATGATACTTACTATAATAATCTTCTGATGTATTCTTTATATTGCCTTATGACTTCAAATATTTTATTCTTTTTATATGTTATATGTTAATGACCTTAGTTGGCTTCCAGCTATCATATATTATAAGAATATATGATATTCTTGAAGGATTTATTGATATCACATATTTGTTTATGTGATTTAGCTGCTGGTGTCATTGTTACCAGTTATTAACTATTACAACTAATATATATAATCTGATTATAATTTGAAGTACCTTTGTAATTTTTAGTAAAATTTGTCAGTACATATACAATATACATGCATAGATTAATCTATATGTACTGAAAATCGATCAGCATTCTTCAAATATTAGTTAAAAAGCATTTGCTACGTGGTCAACTTGATAAGTCATTTAACTATTCTAAAGAAAAGCATATAATGAATGAACTGAATAAAATATAAATCAAAAAAAATCTATTTAAACCTTATAAACCAATGATAATGTGATAATAATAACCATAATAATAATAATAATAAAATAAAATAAAATGTGAAAACCAAAGAACTTATGGATTTCATGTGAATATAAAAACCAAATAAACGAAATGATAAAACTAAAAACGTATAAACAGCTAATAAACAAATAAAAACAAATAAAGTAACTTCCAAACAAACCAATATAAACAAAAATGAAAAACATAAAAATCAAACTTTTGAAAGCAACAACAAGCACATCATAAAAAAAACCCTTCTCCATGTGTCTTTTCTCCATAAACGATTAATTCAAATTAATAACGTATTTATCTTTCTTCTTTCCTTTTTCCTTTTCCCTCTATCCTCTTTCTTCTTTTCTAATTCCTCTTACGATCAATCTTAATAACCTGGTAAAGAAACTAAATAGTTGAAGCCATTATTGTTATTACCAGTATTATTATTAGTAGTATTATTATTGATATTAAAGTTGTTTTTATAATTGTTTGGTAATGAATTGTTATTGAATTCTTTTTGTAAATTTAATGAAGAATATGATGGAATGATTTTTGGAATAAAATCAAATTGTTCTTCAGAATCAGAGATTAAAGAATCTAATGAAGAAGATGAAGTAGAAGAAGATAAGGAAGCCATTGAAGAGGCTGAAGAAGTTGAACAAGATGATGAAATTGAAGATGTAGAATTGTTTCTGTAATGGGTTTGAATATGAATTTGTTGTTTTTGAAGCTGAGATTGAGCCAAGAGTTGTGCTTGTGCTTGTTGATGTACTTGTGCTTTGATATGTTGATTTTGATATTTTTGTTGTCTAGCAATATTACGACGAACTTTAATTGAATTTTTAATATCAGTTTTAATTGGATCAATAAATCTCTTTAAAGAATGACATAATTCTTCACTTGAAACACTTAAATCCCAATCCATTAAACATAAAAGTTGTCTTTCCATTAGATTAACATCTTCAACTTTAAATAAGCCATCAGTATAATTGGTCCAATGTGAATTCTTTGGAGAACCATCATTATGAAATTTAGCAGATAATATAAGACATGATAATAGAATTCTATGTAATGTACATGGTAAACCTTGAGCATTTTTAGGTAATTTTGATCTTAATCTATCCAAGTAAACCAAAGTTGTTAATAAAGTACCAGTATATACATTAGTATATCTAACTAAACGAGAGATAAAAGTCATTAATGATGGTAAAGATTTTGATGTTATTTTTTCCTCTGGAGTATTTGGAGAACATTGAATAACTTTTAAAGTTGTATTAACAATATAGGTTAACATGTCATTTGAAACTGGTGATTTCATTAAGACAGATAAAGCTTGTAAATCAGACATAATTAATTGAAAATTTTTGATATATTTGAAAGATATGAGTTATAGTCAAGGAATGAGTATTAAATAGTATGATTGAAAAGAATGAAAGCAAGTATAATTGTAATAGTGCTAACTAATGATATTGTAAGAATATAGAGAACAAGAAGAATACATAGGAGAGAAATAATGTATATTAAAAGAGAAACTTGGATATATATATGAGATTGTTCATTATACCATCAAAAGTTAGATAAACAGGTTAACAGTAGATAATAACAAAGGTTCATCTAGGAGTTTATTGTTTAAATCTGCAAACGCGATTAAAAATTTTGACGCGTTTAATATGTAACGCTTCTTTTCCACCCCTTATTGGTTATATTAAAATTATATTATGAATAAATCTTTGGAATAATAATAATTGATGAATAGTTAGTCTGGATCAGTTTCTATATCATTTATAGTAAGTGCATCATCAGTCTAAGGACTTGTATGTATTACTCCTGAATGTCAAAGGCTTGAATGCTGAGCATTCGTTGTTATTTACGTTGTAAAGAATCGCGAAATTTTATTATAAGGTAAATTTTCTTCATAGATTGACTGATACTAAATAACAAAACTGTACAACACAAAAAAAAAAAACATTCGAATTAGAACTACGAGTCTACGATCATATGTATATACATATTGGGGCTAGATGTTTGATATTGTTTGCAATATCGCTATTTAGAGAAATAAGGTAGGTCTTAAGGCACTTAAAAGGAGTAAAAAAGTTTAGACCTTTTCCAGAAGGGGTATAAATAAAATGCTTTTTGACGCGTCTCCTTTAATTAATTACGCGTCAAAATATTTAGTAAATTTGTAAATAGATGTTTAACAATTATAATCCATTAGAATCCATAGATCTTATTTAACCTATTTGATTTATTATCAGTGGACTTATAAGCTATTAGATGTAATACCCTTTATATCTTGAAGGTTATAGTAAACTCAAGCAAAAACATGGAGACGCATCTTTTATTTTTAATTTTTAATTACTTAATGTTTGAGAAGAAAGTGTAACATTTTGCAGTTAAACTTAATTACTAGCATGAAATCTTGATATATATACAAGATCTAGCATACTTGTTTTATCATAGATAATCACTTAGCGTACTTGTTTTATAGTAGATAAACACTTAGCATTCTCTATAGTAAAGGTTCGGTATACATATAAGATTTTAACACATTACCCTATAGTATTTAACCTACAATCTAAGGTATATATTGATGAATCTCAAAGGAGGTTCATTGATAACCTATAACACTCAAATCAAAGCTACTAACTAGAAAGCTTGTTCATCTTGGTAACAGTAACTGATATTGATTAAACTTAAACTCAATTTATAAATAAAGTAGAAACAAGCTCTAAGGAATATGTAGTTATTTTTGACAATTTCTTTTATGTTTAACTCTCCTTTCACTTGATAATTGCAAATCACTCGTTTTATTTCAAAGCATTGTTTACTTAGGAATTGAATACTACTTCCACTACTAGTATTATTACTATTACTATTAATACTACTACTATCTAACTATGTTTCCAAATAAGATTTATAGCATTCGGTAATAAGCTACGTAGATCCTAATACTACTTTTGAAATTGATTAGCTGATGACTGAAGTTTTCGCTATGTCATGTTTATATTCAACTCAATTCAAATATAGTAGTAGTATGAATGAGGATCTATATGGGAGTGGCTACCTAATTACTAATTATAGTAGTACTAATAGCTTATAATTAAATGTGTTTACACTTTATATTACCTTCCTGGCTACCACTATCTATTAACGCTAGTAATTACACAAGATTTAGTATAAAACTGAATCATGTTTGTATTACAATCCCCCTATTAACGATATATTTATTGATCATATACTCATTGACCTTAACAACTAATATATACACATCATTACTATCTGAACATACTATCCACTGTCTTCTACTACTAAGTATTAGGTATTAAGTATTAAGCATAACCTAAAAGCTTAAACCAGGGCTGCAAACCCATCAAGAAAAAAAAAACTAACAAATAACAAATTAGTAATTAATACAATAAATACATAATACATAAATCTATTTAATTACAAATCTTTAACATAAACATACTAAACTATTAATATGTCTGATGATCAACCTAAATGTCCAGTAGATCATTCTGCTAGAGAAGTATGGGCTAAGCAAGGTTTATCATCACAAATGGCTCCTCATCCAATACCCTCAGATTCTAATTCCAATGATACTGCTGCTAAATGTCCAGTTGATCATACAGCTAGAGCCAAATGGGCAGAATTAAGTCATGCTAAACCAATAGATTCAAGCGTTTCTAGTGTTAAAACTGTTCAAGTTGTAGATGGTACAAAATTAAATACAGCTATTGAAGAATCATGTTCTTCAATTGATATTCCTGAAAATCCAATCTTAAAATCAGATGCTAATTTACCAAGTGAAAGAGAGATAAGTTCTATTCCAAGAACTGGAGCTGATGGTAATTGGATCTATCCATCTCAAAAGCAATTCTTTGAGGCAATGCAACGTAAAAATTGGGAACCAACAGAGGCAGATATGCAAACTGTTGTACCAATTCATAATGCAGTTAATGAAAGAGCATGGTTTGAAATTTTAAAATGGGAAAATGGTCAAGGTGGTGATAAATGTGGTGGTATTCAATTAACAAGTTTCAAAGGAGATTCAAAAAGATTAACTCCAAAGGCTTTATTCAAATTATTATTAGGTTATTCAAAACCTTTTGATAGACATGATTGGACAATTGATAGATGTGGAACTGAAGTTGATTATGTTATTGATTTCTATTCTGGTAAACCAAATCCTTTTACTAATATTCCAAGTTTTTACCTTGATGTTAGACCTAAATTAAATAGTTTTGAAGGTATAAAATTAAGACTATTAAAATTATTTGAATTTTAAAATTTAAGAGAGTAAAACCTATTATTATTATTTGATTAAATAATAATAATATTTAAAAAAAAATTAATATAACATGTACATAGTTAATGATTCAATTAGATAAAAGATAAATGAATAAATATTAGATTATCAATAAAAAGATTTTCCATTGTAAAAGCTAAATTATTATATTTACAGTAAAATTATAACATTTCTACAGTAAGATCTACTTGATCTTTATTCAAATAATGATAAAATGTATTTGTATATGTACAAAAAGGTTAATTATTAGCATCAACTGCTTGTTTAAATATTTGCTATAAGTTATCATATGAATATATATATATATATAACTTTTAATTCTAATTATATGAGAAATTCTTAAGTTTTATAGAAACTCTTTTAGTATTAAAGAATCTATTATAAATTATCTAGCACCAAAAGCACCACTTGAACCTAATTTTGTCATATTTTCACCAACTTTAACATTAACATCAAAATATTTAGCAACACATCTATCAATACATAATGATTCATTCTTACTTAAATCACCTTCACTATATTGCTTTTGAATACATTTATTATGACAATTATCAACTAATCTATTGAACATATCAGTGACTAAATCTAATTCAGCTTCAGCAGCTTGAATCTTAGCTTCTGAAGAAAGTTGAGGAGCACCACCAAATCCTAGGAAAGACATTATTTAAAGTATTTTAAATCTATTCGATTATACTTAGATTAAATTAATTCATCACTTTCTTTCTTTCACTTGTTCTTGCCCTTCTAATTATTTTTTTTTTCCAATGAAAATTTCGGGAAAAAAAAACCAGTCACGTGATGATGCTTTACTACTTTGTATATACTATACTACGTTGAAGTAAATATTACAATTCTTTTAAATATAATATTATATTAAACCATACTAATGGTGTAAATGATGATAAACTTTACTAAATATGATGTCTACTACAGTGTAAAGTGTTTTTTTTTTTCTTTTTTCCAAAGCTTTAAATTTAAATAAGTTGAATTTAATTCATTCATTTATTCAAAATATTATAAATGAAGATTACAGTTTATTCTAATGTTCTAAGATGGTTAAATTACCAGTAATAACAACATTTTCTAATATTGAACCATTTGGAATATCAATATTTTGACCTTCATTACAGACAATTATAACAGTACCCTTTAATACAACATTTTTACCTAAAGTTACATTACCAGTAATTGTTAAATGATCTAATTCTAAAATCTTTGGAATATGAGGAATTCTTTGATTAAATCCAGATACCTTTTTAAAATGTGAACCTAATTTAATTAAAGGATTTGAACCAAATCTTGTTGGATCTAATTTTAGAGCACCATGTTCTAAATAGAATAGATCAGATTTAACTAATAATAGATCAGAACATGTCTTAACAGGTAAGAATCTTGATCTTGGAACAACAACACCATGAGCACCATTAAAATGTCTAATTGCAGCACCAACGGCAGTTTCTAATTGTAGGACATTAATTTCTTGACCTAATTTATTTGTAATTGTCTTTGCATTTGGAATAATTTCAACTTGAATTGAATTTGATTCAATATTTCTCTTTATTGCCTTTAAATTAATCCATAAATTATTTGTATTAAAATTTTTAAATTTTTTAATTGATTTAAATTCTTCAACATGTTCCTTTGGAACTTGAGCAATTTCTAATAATCTAACAGAACCATTATAGTTAATCAATGTACCACCTTTAACATCAGCTCTTGTCTTATCAGTTAATTCCATAATATATTCTGCATTAGTCTCAATCATATGATTTAAAATCTTTAAATCAACAGTGGCACCTAAATTATCACCATTTGATACGAATAATATTTCTTTACCTTGTTCAATTAATGCATCTAATTCACCTGATGAATGTAATGATTCAAATAAATCACCATGACCTGGTGGATACCAAGAATCAATTGGATCATCAAATGATTGAGGAACAGGTAATAAAGAATCCTTTGAAATTCTTGGATATCTTGATTGATTAAAAGTTCTAATTCTAATTCTATGACTACCATATTTTTTAATAATTTTATGAGTATCATCATCAGTATTAAAAGAATTCATCAATAATAATGGAACATCAGAATCATATTTTCTATTTAGATATTCGATTTGACGAACAGATAGATCTAAAAAGGTATTACCATCTCTAACTTCAATAACAGATTTTGGACCAACACAACCCATTGATGTACCTAATCCACCATTTAATTTTAATACGGCTAATTTTGATAAATTTGTAGTATCATCAGAATCAAATTTAATACTATTATAATCAACAACTTCATCATCATTTGGAGATCTAATCTTATCCCAATCAAGAGTATTACCTGATGCCTTATCAGTTAAATATCTTCTAAATAGAGCAAAGAATGAATCCATTTCATTTTCAAATTTACCCTTTATATGAGAATCTTCTACTGTATCAGCAAGAGCATTTAAAGCATTACGCATCTGACTAGCAGTAACAGATGTACCAGTATTATCAAATGCCTATTACGAATTAATTAGTTAGTATTCATGATATTATAAGTCTTTATCTCTTTCTATATCTTGTTACTGGTATAGTATAGTCTATTCCCATCCGGTTAAATAAAAACTGTTAAATGCTGCAATAAAATAAATAAAAAAATCTTCCAGAAAAAAAGAAGAATCTTCGGTTACTCCAAAAAAAAAAAAAAAAAAAAAGGCACATGCCTGATCATCATCAGTCCCCATAATTGTGATCATTGGATACATCAATTTCATATAGATCTGGAGTATAGTATAGTATATTGATAATGAATGATAATCAAGGATAACTATTAGAAAACTATTCCAGAGTGTTTCAGGATGTTTTCATAATATTTGATAAACTTTCCAATTGTCTATTTACTGTGGACGTCTCAGATCCCATTTATAGAAAAAAGCAAAAATATTGATGAGATAGACAACTGAAACGGTAAAGGAAGAGTATAGTGTGATTGATAGAATTTTTTTTTGCAATGATAGACAGTCTTATCTTTTAGTAAGGAATATATCATTTGTATATATGTTATACCTTGAAACCCATTAATAAGTATCTTTGTGAATTCCTGAAACCAATGATTGATGATTAGAATTGGGAGATATTTGCTAATAATATTGTTATTATAGTGAGCAAGTACTATAAACAGTAACAAACACAAAGAAGATAAATAGACAGAATTCTAATTGGAATTAACTTACAAAGGCACTTTGTGATTTGGAATGTCTCTTTGGTTGAATAGGAGATGTAGACATAGATGCAATTTAATTATAGATTTAGCTAAATGCTTTATTAGACTTTATTTAGTCTTAATTCTTAATTATAATTTATAATTTGAAGCTTCGAATTTGATTTGAGTTTTTTTGTTTTTGTTTTTTTTTTTTAATTGTTTTTTTTTTTTAATTTTGTTTTCTGTATTATTGTTATAACAACAACAACAACATCAATACTTGTATTCAAACTGAAAAACTATGGTAATTGATGTATAATTCTACACTTATTTCAAAATAGTATTTGCTATTATGTTAATTAGTTATCAATTATCTTATTCAGTATATATGTATATAGTTACTCTAAAGTATATATATTGAAATTTATACAGTACTATTAGTATGTATAATAATATCACTTGAATTTCCCACATTATTACAACTAATATATGTAGAATCTGAATAGTAAAAGAAATAACTATACCTCAATGTAATATCATCATCCTCTGGACATTGAAATCCAAAACTTGATGGACAATTTCTAACAATGGCATGACAAGTATCAATACATGGTAAAATTTCATAATAATCCTTTGGTGGTTTAATTTCATCATTTATAAAAGTATTTCTTGATCCTCCATTATTATTACTTCTTAATAGATACCCCTCTTGCTCATTAGTGGTACATCTTGGTATAGTTACACTACATAACCAATCCTTATAAGAATTCTTGCAATCTGTACATGTTACCAATGGTGAAAATCTTGAATCTAATTCATCATCACAATTAATTAAATTTAATTCATATATGAAATTATTATAATATGATTCTGCATTATTATCATAGAGATTACCTAATGTTTCTCTTGAATCATTTCCATAATTATTATCACTATTGATTAATGAACTTCTTGGTACTGAATATTCAACTGAATTACAAAATGTTAAACCAAATATTAATTCACATACACCTTCCTTTAATGTCTTAAATTTTGATGATGCTGATATTGATCCTCCTCCTAATGATTCACCAAAATCTTGGGATACATATACTAAATAATTTGTATCAGGTTGTAAATTATTAACAAATATTCTCTCTGATAAACTATAATCATCTCCACTATCCCATGTATTATCAATTTCATTATTAATCATTGAATATTGTGTATTACTTGAATTAGATAATGATCCACTAGAATTTTGAATGGCACACATACTTCTATTTAGACCATTAAAATAATATTGTTCCTCATCTGGGAATATATAAATTGTAAAATTACCATCATAATTTGTATTAGTTATATTACTTGAAATTGATGATAAATTATAGGATTGAAATAATACTGAATCATCATCTGCATCAATAAAATCAACCCATGTTGAATTATCCCATTGGAAAATTAAATCATCTGATGATATACTTATGGAAAAATCATAGGTACCATTAACATAACTGTCTAAACTATTTGCAACAAGACCTAATGATAGATATACACCTGTAGTGTTAACTGATTGACCAATTGCAAGACCTTGTGAATATCCCTCTGAAAATGTAATTGATGATGTTAAATATTTATCAATAATTTCTTCATTTGTTAAATCTGTTATATTAATTGAACCATCTGTTAATCCATAATATAATGTTAAAGCATTAGTATTTGATATTCCATATGGTAATGAACAAATCATTGAACTTATAAATATATCATATTTATATTTCTTGGTTGATTCATCATATTCATCCGTATCTGAATATACCTCATATGAAACAAATTGAACCTCACCTGGTGAAATTGAACTCTGTGTAACTGAATAGATCCAACTACCACTTGATGTAGCTCTCTTATCCAAGTTATTATCAATATTATTATCATCTAAGAATATTATATCATCTCTCTCTATTAATGGTTTCCTCTGTATCAATTTTGAAAAATCATTATTTCTATTATATTCATTTGAAAACTCTTCAAATCTATCATTCAATAGATCATCATAATAATTATAGTTGAAGGTATCAATCACATTAATTGAAAGAGTACACTGTAATAATGATAATATCAATGTTGGTATCATTAGATAATATAGACCAAACATTTATCATATAACTTTCTTCTCAGATGTTTATCTAAAACTCCTACTTATAGGAGTATGCATCTACTTTTAATAAATTATATCTACTAGTTCATCAGCTTTATACACACTAAGTTACTACAACTATTTCTTTTTTTTCATATAGTATCAAAAACCTGATATGAGTTGATGTTTGGGTGTATTTATTTTAGTTCCTTATCTGCTCATACTACTAACATAAACAGTAGAAAATTTTTCAGAAGGAGATGAGTATTTTATTTATTCAATACGTGATCTAGATCCTAAAATTATTTGTTAAACCAATGTCTATTGAGTTGAAGAGAGCTGCTGATATTGAGTCTGAAGAATCACAGTATAAGAGAGTTCAAACTGATCCAATCACACCAAATATTTCTTCAAAGGGAACTCAAGAGACTGATGTTGGTATAAATACTTATATATCAAAAGATCTACCTGGGTTTAACGGTTTATTAAAGCAAAGATATACTGATTTCTTGGTAAATGAAATTGATTTGAATGGTGATGTTGTTCATCTAATCGATGAAGGCTTCCCTGATAGTAAACAACGTCGTCGTGATCGTCGTGAAAAGGAAAGACAAGATGCTAATGAAGAAGTTAAAACAGAGGAACAAGATCTAAATCAAAAGTTACAGGTTGAAGAAAAAGAAGAAAAGAAGGAACAGTTCATATTAGATCAATCTAGTAGAATCAAACTATTAGAAATCTTTGGTGAAGAAGAGTTAACCAAAATTGAAGAACTCTTACATAATGGTTCGAAATTTGAATCAACAAAAGTTATTTCTGATAAGAAAATTAGAGGTACAATTCATCAATTGATTAGAGAAGCATTCAATGGTAAGCTGGATACAAAGACAACTGCTGAAAATACTTTTCAATTTCAATTAATTCAAAAGAACTCAAGAATAAATAAACAAAAGGGTGACTATAAGGGATTTAAACCAAACAATGATGTATTTGGCCTTGGTCCAATCAAGCCCTTTTTACAGTTTAAACTATATAAAGAGAATAAGGATACAATGGAAGCTGCTAATTTACTTTCTAAATTTCTAAGATTACCATCCAAGAGTATTAGATATGCAGGTACTAAGGATAGAAGAGCAGTAACTGTTCAAAACCTTTGTATTCAAAATATTGGAGTTGAAAGAGTTAATTCATTAAATAAGACTCTAAGAGGAATGAAATTAGGTTCTTTCAGTTACCAAGATAAGGGCTTAAAGCTAGGTGATTTGAAGGGTAATGAATTTTTAATCACTCTAAGAGATGTTAAACCGATTAGTAATAATTCGGATATTAAAGATGTAGTTTTAAAATCTTTTGATTCATTAAGAGATAATGGATTCATTAATTATTTTGGTATGCAAAGGTTTGGTACATTTTCAGTTTCAACTCACAGTATTGGTAAAGAAATCCTATTAGAGAATTGGAAAAAGGCTGTGGAATTGATCTTATCGGAACAAGATTTAGTTCTTGATGAATCTAAGGAAGCAAGAAAGATTTGGAAAGAATCTAAAGATGCCAAATTAGCATTTGAAAAGATTCCAAGAAGATGTGTTGCTGAACATACTATTTTGAAGCATTTAGCATATAATGAACATAAACCAGAAAGTGAATCAGATTATAAAGATTCATCATATTTTACTGCAATTATGAAAATTCCAAGAAATTTAAGAATCATGTATGGTCATGCTTATCAAAGTTATATTTGGAATTCAGCTGTTAGTTATAGAATTGAAAGATATGGCCTAAATGTTATAGCTGGAGATTTAGTCTTACTATCAGAAAAGGAAATAGAGGCTGATGAAAAATCTAAAGGCAATAGAGGAGTTAATGGTGATGATAATGATGATGAAGAGGATGATAATATCTTAGAAGATGTTAGAAACGATAAATTTCAAAGAGCTAGACCATTGACTGAAGAAGATATTGCTACTGGAAAATATACCATCTACGATATTGTTATGCCAACTCCAGGCTTTGATATCATTTACCCAAGTAATGAAGATATCTTAAATTCATATAAGGAACTAATGGCTAAGGATGACTTAGACCCGTTACATATGGTTAGAAAGGTTAAAGAATTCTCATTTGCTGGTTCTTACCGTTATATTATGGGTAAGCCAAAGAGTTTAGAGTATGAGATTAGAGAGTATAAAATCCCAACTCAACAATTAGTTTACACTGATCTAGAATTGCTTAAAAAGAAAGAAGAAATTAGAGAGATAGAAGCAGAATCAACTAGTAAAGCAGACCAGCCTGAAGATCAACAAGATAAGAAGGAGATCCATATTCCACAGATATTACCACAGATTGCCGATCCAGAAAACAATAAACTTGCTGTTATTGTGAGACTACAGTTGGATGTCAGTGCGTATGCTACCATGGCTTTAAGAGAAGTGATGAAGGCTGACACAGGTCGTAGAAGTGAATTGTGTGACGTTGTAGTAAATGATCAGTAAGTATTTAGGTTTTCTACTGAGAAAGAGAGGCATTAATAAAAAAAAAGAATTAGTCATTAAAATTTAAGTAAAAAGTAAACGTAAAGATGCGATTATAAGATAGGAAAATAGAAAGTTTCTAAAACAGAGATATTGATCATAAAAGTTGTGGTATCAATAGGGAGATGGACAAACACAGACAAAAAAAATAATAAGCTATTCACAAGATTGGGGGGTTAATAGACTGTTGAAGCGCCATCAGAGGTGGTAGGGGATATGAACTGAAACAACTCTTGTATTATTACTAATCTTTTCTTTCCTTCTTTGGTCTAATTCTGCCTCTCTGTTTAACTGAAATTAACTTATTACGGCGTAATGAGTAAATTTTTCTGACATCCTGTGAGTCTGTTTTGGTTGAGGCATCTTTTTTCAAACTATCTTCTATCTTTTCACTTATTTTGTTATCTTTCTTGATAATTTCTGGTGGATGGAATGGTTTGAGATCATAAAGTTCATCAGAGAATGAATATTTAGTTATGTCAACTAGAGGTTTACCTGTAACTGACTTTGTCCAAATTGGTGCTTCAGCAATAGTTACATTAATGAATGGGTCAGCTAAACTCTTACTGTATATAGATTTGGCCATTTCAAAATCAATAGATCTACCACCTCTAAAGAATGATTGTAAGATAATGTCTTCACCTGGCATTCCGAATGCATCAGAAATTTTTGGAATATTATCGTAATTTATAATTTTTTTCGCTCTTGGAGCTCTCTTTGTTGAAGATGATACAATGGTTCTCTTAGCTTCTGTAGCTCCTTGAAAAGCTATCATATTTTGATTATTTAAGGCGTTATATTCTTTTGTTGTGTTATCAGCTTTATTGGCTTTTGCCCCCGTTGATTTTAACGTTTGATTTAGTGACGTTTTAATATTAGATTGATGTCTTATCTGTTTGGCAAAAGATAGATTTGATGAGCATTGTTTCGATCTTGAGGATCTTCCTACTAATCTGGTAAACATAAGATATATGGAAAGTTGATTTATTTACTCTAATTAGGTATAACCAGTGCTCTTGCATATTCCTTATAATTATTTTCTGTGTTTTTTTTTTTGAAACATATCTGGCGTAAAATTTGGAGCACGGGTAATTACGAAATAATATTTCCTATTTGGTATATTTTCTATCACTATCGATATGATATTTATAACAGCACTTACATTCAATTCAAACGTCAATTGAAGATATTACTACATATATTCAGTTTATGTGATTTTATATCATCTCTATATTGTTCTGATCTAGTTCTAGAAAATTCAAAGAACATGTCTAAATAAAAAGTATTAACAAAGCATAATTTTGCATATATGATCAAGGATTTGAAGTAACCTCATTGATTACTCTAATTGGTAATCTAATTTTCAGTTCGTTACCCTTTTTCTTATTCTTATCGGTTGCACCAGTGATAGTACTACTTAGCTTCTCAAACTTAAAGCTCAATTCCACAAAATATAATCTAGACATCAAACAATTTTGCATTGTTGGAATGATGGTTGAAAATTCTTCATTTGTAATGTTTAAAGTTAGTGATAGCTCCTTTGCATATTCAATTTCACCATTCTCTGTAGTTATCTTAGTCCATTCAGATTGTGAAATAATATATGCTTCAAGCATCTTATCCAATAGATATTCTTTGTACTGTAACTCTGCCACTGTCTTTAAGTCTTTCAGTAAGCTTTCATCAACGAAGAAATCAGTTTGATCACTAATTGAGTCCTCTGATTTATTTAGTTCTGCAATAGAATTATTAAGTTCAACAGCTCTTATCAAATGCTTTGGTAGTTTCAGAATATCAGATCTTTTAATCCTTACTGGGATGGATGTATTAGTACTTGAATATAAATTTACTATACCTAGTTTAGCTTTTATTTGTCTAATATTGAATGGTGGTAAAGTTGGATTAGCAGTTGATGGTCTGAATAATAATGTTGCCTTAATTATTGAATTTTCATCAGTTGCAATGGTTGGTTTTGGAGATCCATAATTGAATTTATGAATTAATGGAGCAGATATATAGGGCATATGTAGATCAGTCTCAACACATGATAAAATGATAGATCCTGTTTTGACAAGTGAAGATAATACTGATGGTTTGAAAGAGAATTGTAAAGTAGATTCATGTCTAATTTTCTTTTGTAATTCTTTAATTTCATCATGAATCCCCTCAAATATAGATGAATTTGATCTTGCCTCAAGGTTATGAAGTGCCAATTGCTGTCTCTTTAATCTTGTCTTGAATTCATTGACTGCTCTAGTATCTTCTCTTATTCTATTATATTCTTTTAGATTAATTAAAATTTTTTCTAACCTTTCAATAAACTTTGAAATATCATAATCATAAATAATTGAATCATTAAATATATTTTCATTGACAACTTTAATATTTGGTATAAATCTAACTCTATAGTCATTTTTATTAACAATTATTGGTTCCTTATTAACATTTTCATCATAAGTCATCAATTTCCCACTAATCATATATTCAATTACTAGTTTATCCATTGATAAATCAGATGTTACTACAGGAGTTCCTCTATAACCCATATGACCATATCCCAGATTTTTATCAACCGCAAGGTGAGTGAATTTAACTTTATTAAGTCCTAATGAAGGTGGTAATTCATAATGTTCCTTTATGTTGTGATTGCAATGATTATCCAATAAAATTGTTGGGAATTTAAATGAAAAGAATTTCTTATATTTTGAATGTGGTGCTAGTACTCTATCATCACTAAATCCAATGAAACAATCGTCACCATCCTTTTGACCATTTAACATGGTGAAACTTGATAGTGATGGTAGGATATCACCAAAGCTAAATGATCCACTAATATCAATCATATTTAAGAATTTTTTTTTAATTTGTTTCTTTGCTTGAAAATCATTTATTAACATATAACCTTCTAACCCCAATAAAAAGGCATTGAATTTGAATGGAGTATCCTTTGTGTTTTCAATGATACAATAACCATGTATATATTCATCACTTGTATATTCCTTTAATGTTGATTCAAATTGATCAACTTGTTTTTTCTTATGAGGATCATAGGATTCAAGTGTATCATTTCTTAAGATATATATAAAGATTTTAATACCAGAATTGTGGGATTGAATTGGTAATAGATGAGATTTATCGAATAGATTAAAATCATTGACTGTGGTTCTTGTTGGGTTCAGATTATTTAAATTTGTATAAGATGATGAATTACTATACGCGGCTGGAGGAATTTGTTGCAAATTTGGAGTACTACTACTAGTTGAAGAATTGAAAGCAGCAGCAAGAGGTTGCGATTGAGATCTCATCATGCCTGGACGTTGATCTATAGATGTAGCGGATGAAACAGGGCTTATTTGGGTTGAAGCTGTTTCCAGGTACTCTGGTGGATTTGATTCAATAATTTCGTTATTCAAACTTAGACTTTGAATAGATGAATACATTTCAAAAGATGGAAGTACATCGAACACACCCTCACTTTGAAACATTCTTCTGGTAGTATTCTTAAGGAATGGAGGAGGTGGATCCTTCTGTGTATTTTCCGTATCTCTTTGCTCATTTGAGGACATGTTTTAGTACTCTAATAACCAGTATTAGAGTGTTAAGGTATGAAACCAGGGATATAATAATAGCTTTATGAATGCTGTTCAATTATCACTACTATATAATTTCATAGAATTCCTCTAAATTTTTTTTCCCGCCAAAAAAAAAATACATATCTGGGGCCAAGGCCAAAGATTCGAACCGGGAACTTCCATTAAAGCTACTTTGTACGTAGGTTGAAAAAAAAATGTGAAAATGTTCAGGTTTTCTGAGATTTTAGTTAATGAAACGTAATATTCATATACTAATGAATTAATCAGATCGGAACTGCAGACCAATCAGAAGAGAGGTCGTTATTGTGTTTAGTTAACTGTTTTGAACCAATTGACTCTTTGATCTCTACGGGTCTTATAAAAACTGTAGTAGTATTAGTAGTACATATTATGTAGCTGCTGGTGCTGATATATTCTTCCTTTTGTCCAAAAGTATCAGTCGTTTAAGTGGCTGATGTCTGATGTAGTGTTGGGTCTTAGATGACACAATAAAGAAATTGAAATTTAATTCAGCTGTCAATTGTTGTAGTATCAATATTTCAAACATAGTACATAGGCATAGTGGCTTAGTGCATGTGATAACCTTTGTTGAGGCAGACACTAGTATATTTTGGGCATCGAAGAAATCTTGAAGATCTACAAGTTACAAATTATGTCAATGGTTGTAACCCACTACTTTATATTGCGTGTCAGTAAAATCTGGCAGATCTCTGTGACTCATCCAAATTTCTGACATATAAAATTAAAAATTTAAAATTATCTAATTTTTTGCATAACGTTTAACAATAACTGTAACATGATTGAATAATTTATATTGATTATGATGATCATATTTACATGATTTTAAAAACTTGTTCATATTGTAACATTGATGGTATATCGACTTAGCTGCTAATGATAATCCTTGTGGGTTTATTTTTTTTTTCACATATAAGAAATTATTTGAATCTGACTCTGTCTCATATCCAGTAGGTGGCAAATATTCAATTAGACGCCAGATTAAAGTGGACTTTACTGCTCTCTCAATTATATCCATATATTGTAACTTGAGATTCATACTCCATACTTAAGTGATACATTATACTTTTCCAAATCTTTGTTGCATCATGTTGTTTTCAACATGATGTGTTGATGTTAAATTTCTTGATTGTTTTCTTAAGCATCTAAGTTAAAGCGTTAAGAATAACAATCATAATTTTATTTACTATTTTTCTCAATGTTTATTTGATTGTCTACTTGTCTATATATATGTTTCAGCTGTTTTTTCTGATATATTATTGCCTTAGTTTTGTTGTTTGCTTGGTTTGCCGCTGTATGAGAGCATGATTGATATTTTAGTTTTTTTTTTGGCTATAAGATATTATGATTGATGTTTGTTGATGGTTTGGTGCTACTATATTAACTTGATTAATCATCATAGTGAAGATACTTAATATCTATGTCAGTGCCAGATTGCCTATCATAGCTTGAGCTTGTTAACTTTATGATTGATTATCTTACTATGCTTAATTTTGTTTTAAAATCTTAATGATTTGATGCCCTGTGCCTTACTAAAGATTTTCTCATCAGATTTAAAATATTGTATAACAGATATTATGAATGTTGAACTTTTAAATGGGGTTGAATAATATTTTAATATAATTCTTTAAGCTGATTGGCTTACTGATGAATTATTGGTTTTTCACTTCATGGTGCTTGCTAGTTCAACTTTCTCAAAATTGCTACACGTTGGTGAATATTATCAATAAAATAAGTTTTTATACTTCAAACAATGGAGTAATTCATGGATCATACATAACTATATAATTTGTTATAACTTCGTTAAGGTATCATTTATATTCAGAAGTCCAATTCCCTGAAATTGCTGGAGGCATTATATGTGTTATATTTCTTTTCATGCTGAAAGTCAAGTTCTCGCAAACAAAGTTTTGCCTATCTTTCATTACTTGTCTAGTTGTTTGCTTTACAATAGTTCTAAGGTATGTCATTAGTTTTAGGCCACTCTGTTGGTTTTTTCAAAAAGAACAAAATAATAGTACATGCTATCATTGAATTTAATAATATTAATATTTGACACCAAGTACTAGTGTTTTACTATTGGTGATCTTTTTCTCATTTTGAATGATTATAGATTCAAGATTCCTACAAGTTGTCAGATTGGTTACATAAGGAATTGGTCTATTATCAACTCATTTCTAAAGTTTTTCAATGTGTTAGTTTTCCTAGTGGTTCATGGACTCAAATCATCTCAATTGCTTCTCGTTATTATAAGTCTTTTTATAATATCTTCATTATGAGAATTCTTTGGATCAAAAGCTTTTTATTCTTATAAAGAAACATTGAGAATTTGAAATCAAACCAATTACGAAGTGAACATTCAGTGAGTCTTGAATATTCAGTGAGTCTTGTTATGTTTGTCATTCTCAACCTTGTGTTTGTCGTGCTCGCTGAATATTCCCAAAGTTGGGAATAATTCTATAAACTCGCTTATTTCTTACCAATACAAATAAGATATGAAGTTTTTTGGTGATATCAATTGTCATCTTGCATACTTCATTCGTACGGTTAATTATTCATTATCCATTATCAATCATCCATCATTTATTCTTTATCTAACATGAATCAAAGATATCTTCTTTTTCACCATTATCATAGATATATCCAATCATACAGCTCGATAAGAGATAAAAGATTATAAAAATTTTCTACTCGAAGATAATCGCAATTACTGATAATTGATAGCTGATATTATGAAGAATCAATTGAACAGCTGCTAAAGGTATGTTGCCATAAACAAGTTATTAATATTAACCATAGTCCATAGCTATTGAAAAAATTTGAAAAAATTTATGCTTCAAGACTATGTATAAAAAAATTTTTCACCAATAAGATATGTTGATGTTAATTTATTAAACTAGGTGCTGATAAGTTGATTGGTTGATAGTTAATTATCTTCTCAAATAGATTAGATATCATTTCTATACATAATCATATTGCTTACTTCCTCATATGATGTTAATGTTTTCAGCTTTCCGTCTAAACATATCTTTGTCCATATACTGATTCCCTTAGTGTTGTTATTGCTATTATTGGTGTTATTATTTTTTTATTATTGTTAGCATCATTATTGGACTATTTTGGTTTTTTTGTTTACAATTCTCGATTATAATTTAGCTCAAAGATTGAGAATAATGGATTAATCAAGGCCTTGATGACCTTTTTCAAGCTTAGTTGCCCAATTAAGGATACATGCGGAGTACAAAATTCAATGCTACTATGGCAACTGTATCTAGTACTGAGTTTTACTAGACTCCTATTTACCTCTGTTACCACTTGAAGAGTCAAGAGTCAAGCAAGAGTCATCTTTGTTGAAGCATACTGTGGTCGATATTGGTAATTGTGGTAATTTGAAACTTCTCTCAATCTAATTGGTAATTGGAATGATTTTTTGACGAGATATCCATCCACATCAGTAATTATCAATTAGTTTTGAGATTTTTGAACTTAAACACTGATGAATATAGGCTATTCAGTAGAGCAGTTTCTAACCCTCAAAGTGTTAATATTGATGTTTGTACCAGTTTATTCATACTCCGAATAAGCTTTCACAATCAATACGTTAGTAAGATACCAAGCCTTGCAGTTTGGGTTTTTTAGTTATTTTACTGATAACATACACCTTTCGCCAAATTTCGTCTATGATAAATGGCTCATCAAAGTCCCATAAGCATAGTTTGGTTTGAAAAGATAAATTACCTATTTTGTTTGAAAGGTAGTTCCATAATAATACATAGTATCTACCAAACGCAGAAGCATAGATTAATATCTACATTAATGAAAAAATTTTCAATCAAGCTTTATCATCAATATTTGTTTATTGTGCTTAGTTAAAAATCGGTTCAGATTGCGTATATCCGTGTTTTATAATGGCTAAATGGTAAAATGATGATATACTTGATGATGTCGGTTATACAAGGCAAGTTGATTGATTTACCGCAGTCAGAGCATTGCGTATGAGTGAAATATAATCAATAAATCATAAATGGAAAGTTTTGCAAGTCACAAGGCATCAAATATATCAAATTAATTTTAGATTTTAATTTGCTATCAGAATATGATTATTAAATATCAAAATTAACTTTTTGTTAGGTGTTTTTCAGCTTCCTGATCTGATTATTTCTCCGTGATGAAAAAATAAAATTGAGTGCGGTTGCAGGTTGATCTGCCAAATGACATATTAGTATTTCAAGTCTCATATCAATTTTTTCCACTATCACAAAATTAACAACAGTACAAAGTTTAATATTGGTTAGATCAAAAGTTTTCAAAAATTGTGGTTGATAATGGCTGGTACTAACCAACACAAGGTATTAAACAAGCTGTTATCAATCTTTTAAAAGATAAAGACAATTAGCCGTTATTAACGTCGTGAAAAAGTAGTGATTTAGATAATGATTGTATCAGCGATATCATTCTTTTATTCCACCACTAACTGTTAGATTATTGAAGTGCGAAAATAAATTCATTAAATTGATTGAAGATAAAGGATTGTATTGAATTTTTTTTGAATACAATCATGTTCCTCTACGCCGACGCTTAACATATAAGTGTGTTATCAACAAGTGTGGAGTTTATATTGATTGGTTCGAATATATATTGAAGCATTTATCCTCCCCAATAAAAAGATAATTTATCCAATTGATCTAATAAAAAATATACTATATACTATCACTATTTCGATAGCAGTACTTTCAATGATGGGTATGTTATTTAATAAAGCGTTTATGATGATGCCTTAAAATGTTTAATGGTACAATTAAATTATATAAATACATTTATACTAACAGTTCAAAAATTATATTATAAACAGGTGTGAAAGAAATATTTAAAGAGAAGTCTATGATGTTCAAGACAAAAGTTGGTGATGTCGAAGAACTAGATATTGAATATGATGAAAATAATGAAAGAACTTTACCTGAACCAACTTTAGAGGAATATGCAACTTTAAGAAAAGTTAGAGCATCTCCACCTTTATGGTCATATTGGGTTTGTTTAATTGAATTTGCAGAAAGAGCTTCATATTATGGTGTTCAAGGTAGATTAACAAACTTTGTTCAAAGAAGTTTACCTGTTGATAGTACTACAGGTAATGTTGTTGTTGCTGGGTCTCAAGAAAATGCAGGTGCTCTTGGTCTTGGTTTACAAGCTGCAAGTGGTATTACTTTAATGTTGACATTTTTAGCTTATTTAACTCCATTACTTGGTGGTTATTTAGCTGATAAAAAATATGGTAGATTAAAAGTTATTTGGATGGGTGTTTGGGTTGGTGCCATTAGTCATATCATATTAGTTATTGCCGCTATTCCATCTGTTATTTCATCTGGTAAACCTGCATTAGCACCAACTGTTATTTCAATTGTTATGTTAGCCTTTGGTACTGGTCTTATCAAACCTAACTTATTACCAGTATTATTAGATCAATATCCACATAAGACTGATGTGGTTGATGTTTTAAAAACTGGTGAACGTGTTATTCTTTCAAGAGAACTTTCATTTCAAAGATGTACATTATATTTCTATTGGGCTGTCAATATTGGTGCCTTTATGTCTGTTGCTACTGCATATAGTGCTAAGATTATTGGATTTTGGTTGGCATTTTTAATTCCATGTATTGTTTATTTCTTAATGGTTCCAGTTTTATTAATTTTAATTCCAAAATTAAAGAAAGAAATTCCATCAGGTGCTTCAGTTTTATCAGAAGCTTTAAAAGTTATATTTTATTGGTTTAAACCAGGATTTATTAGAAGAATCAAAGAGAAGACATTTGTTGACTATGCAAAGCCTTCAAACATTGCAAAAAGAGGGAAGATGGAAGTAATTGGTGATAAACAATCAGATTTAGACGACGATTCTTATATTTTGAAGAAGAAGAAGATTACCTGGACTGATCGATTTGTTGATGATGTTAAGGTAACATTAAGTTCTTCAGAAATTTTTTTCTTCTTTGTTATTTATAATCTTGCAGATGGTGGTATTGGTTCCATTCAAACTTCACAAGCAGGTGCCATGACTACTAATGGGGCACCAAATGATGTTATTGATAATTTCAATCCATTGACCATTATTTTCTTAGTTCCAATTTTAGATTTAATAGTTAATCCATTATTAATCAAGATGAATATTGATTTTAAACCTGTTTATAGAATTTTCTTTGGATTTATATTAGCATCATTTTCTGAAGTTGCTGGTGCCGTTTTACAATATTATGTTTATGAAACTTCACCATGTGGTTATTATGCTACAGATTGTGATGTTGGTACTGGTGTTTCACCAATTTCTGTTTGGGTTCAATGTGTTGCATGGGTATTAGGTGCGGCATCTGAATGTTTTTGCAATACTACAGCTTACGAAATTGCTTATACAAGAGCACCAGATCATATGAAAGGTTTAGTTATGGCAATTTTCTTATTCATGTCATCATTATCTGCAGCATTAGGTGAAATTTGTGTTGGTGCATTAGTTGATCCTCATTTAATTTGGTGTTTTGGTGGTGTTGCAATTGCTTCATTTGTTAGTGCATTTTGGTTCTTATGGAAATATCGTCATTTACATATTGTTATGGAAGAGGAAAGAAAGATTAAAGAAGAAGAATTAAGAGAAAGATTAGCAGCTAAATATAAAGGTGAGATTGATGATGAAAACATTAATGAACTTGAACAAGTTATTAGTGAAACTTCGATTATAAATAAGAGAGCACTTGCCTCTGAATCTCAAATATATGGTGAGTTAGTTTCTGGTAAACGTTAATTATTCATTAGTATTAGTTATAATGATATAATTTAAAAACTCAACATACATAAAATAAACATCTTTATTAATTTAATTAATTAACTTATAAATTAAGTATATATTATAGTACTATACATTGAAGTTACTAGTTGTATTAGAAATCATTAAACATTTTGATGTAATTGAAGTCAAATCAACAAAAAAATTAGAGTTGTAGTAAATTTTGTAGTTCATGGGTCTCTTTCTGTATGTAGTAATAGTATGCGATTATATAATATGTGGTTGAAATATATATGAAAAGATAACTCCTTAGGCTTTATGAAATTTAATATGAATATTGATATTGATAATTTTAGTAAGTTAAGTGCAAGATGTTAATTATGTATTAATGTTATTAATCAGGATTAACGGTAATAAATAAAACAGTATGATTATTTAAAAAAAAAATTCAAAAAGCAAATAGTAGAATTAATTGTTCAAATGATATATCCCTTATCTGTTAATTAGGTAAAATGGAGGAGAGGTATTTTATTTCATGAATGAATAAATTATACAGGCTAATTTAACTTTAAAACGATAGTAGATAACTTAAATATTAGAAAAAACAATTAGACTATTTACTAAACTCTAACTTAAAAGAGCTCTGTGAATATTTATAATAGCTATTCATATTTGTTTACTAAATACAAATTAACACAGTTCATAACTCTTTAATACATGTAATATAAAATAACAGACAAACAAACAAGTAGTTAATATAAGTTACTGGTATTTATATGACTATGTCTATAGTTATATTATATGATCAAAATGGAAGGCATCAAAGTTGCTTAACTTTAGTCTAATTAAGCACTCTCTTAGTCCAAGTTTTAGTTTATTATTCATGGTCTCAAAATCATGAGTAGACTAAAAGCTTTTGATGAGGGTGTGCCATTTCGAATTGATAATCTGAGCCTCTATAATTTAAGTTATAAGCTAATGATGATAATTGCAATGGAATTTTGACCAAATTGTTTCTAGCAACAGCAACAAGAGAACAACAACAACAGGAATAGCAACCTCAAACTTTGTTTAAATCATACATACTATAAATGTTTTTGAAACTAGATGTATATCCCATCATCATTATTATTACAATATTGTGTATGTGTATATGTGTATATGTGTATATGTCTTATACTCTGGAAAAACTTCTTGCCTCGGAATTCGGGACAGGTACAGTACGATGCCGCAGGCCTGCCTTTGGTTTTAAATACTATGTTATTAATTTTAATACAATGATAATCTCAAGTATTAATGAAGGATCAATTTGATTTATTTTATATATATCATTGATAATTATTTATTTATAGTAACAGTAATAGTAATAGTAATAGTAATAGTAATAGTAATAGTAATAGTAATAGTAATAGTAATAGTAATAGTAATAGTAATAGTAATAGTAATAGTAATAGTAATAGTAATAGTAGTAATTCAAGCTTATGTAATCAGGGCTGCCTGCTCGTAATATTTCAACAATGGATGCATTATCAAACAGAAACCAAGGCTTATATAAGCTTATAAGTTCGGGCAAATCATTGATCAGTATATACAATATTATTATTATTTGATAGGTAATAATAATATTTTTATAATTAATTAATTGTAGTTCAAACTTAATTTGATATGCTTAAATTGAAACTGAAATTTATGCTGAGGCTTGAAACTTTGAGTTTAAACTTGAAAGTATAGCTTGAAATTGAAATTAAAATTGAGATCAAAATTGAAACCTTAAATGAAATTAGATAACAATACTGATTATGTTTTGGCGAAATATGAACTTTATTTGAAACAATAATTAATGATAAATTTTAGTCATTACTTCCATTGTCCAATTCTTAGTTTATCTATTGTTGATTAACGTAATGATTAATTTTTTAAAGCTGTCCGTGGAATCTTATCTGTAGTGATTGTTTATTGTATGCTTACTCATGATGAATTTACATGATATCCATTGTCCTCCAATATTATAAGACTTCACCATTGGATAATTACTCCACTCATTATTTTGGTATATTAATTGAACCTTGTATTACTATTATCTATTTTGTTAGGGTTATTTGGTACTTATGCAAATATCGTCATTTAGATATTATAATGTAAGTAGAGAGAAATTTTATCTAAAAGAAAAATTACATAGTAGACAAGAAGAATAGAAAAAACTCTGAAGATTCAAGTTCATAGTTATTCAATTATGATCGTTAATAGAATTTATTCATGCTAAGTTCAGAAATAATGAATGAACCATAAAGAGGTTAGTGCTTTTGATTACACTTATACTTGATCTAATAAATTTCTAAAAAATATCTTAATTTTAATAAGCTTATTAATTATCTATTGTTATATATATTTCTATACTACTATAATATTGTATAATTCATTTATTACCATAATCTCCCATCATTAATAGCCATTAAATATCAATAACGATTAATCCACTAACAAAATCATAGGTGAATTGTGTACCCCAATCATTACTTATTTCAGATAAATAATCAGTAATTTCTTGAGCCACTTCATCATTAACTAATTTTGGTACACCTCTTTGAGCCTTTCTTGAACCTTGCATATCTAAATCAATTGGTAATAATTTTAATAGTATTTTTTTATTATTTTCATTATCAAATTCAACATCAAATATAGCAACAGCATTTCTTGAAAACATTGGACCACTATTAAAACCTGTAAATCTTCCTGTAGAATCATTTGCTCTTGACATGTGTAAATCAGATGGTCTTGAATTTTCAGGATTTAATGAAAATGCTTGGTACATTTCTGGTGAAATTAAGGAACTACCAGCTTCAAATTCCATTAAAAGACTTCCCAAATTATAAAGTATTGGTTTACCCTTATATATTTCAACACCTCTCATCATATGAGCACCATGACCAATAACTGCATCAGCACCTTGATCAATACAATCCCTAGCAAATTTTTGAATGAATTGAGCAGGTGTTGTACTATACCAATTATTATTAGTTCCTTCATGAGTATGTAAGGAAACAAAATTAAAATCAGATCTATTCTTAGCATCTCTAACACTCTTAAATAATGCTTCAGCATCCTTTGGATTATAATAAGTTCTAACATATGCCTTATCAGAACCAAGTTCAGCTCTTTCAATATCTAAATTACCTTCAAATAATGAACCAAATTTAAAGAAATCATTAGTAAATGGCTTCTTAATTTCAATTTCATTACAAATTTTAAATGATTCAGCAGTACCTAAATTTTGATCAATTTGTCTTAATTGTTCAAATTGATCATCTGGTAAGACATATGATTTACCCCATCTTAATGGAGCTAAACCAGCTCTTGGTAATATACCAGCACCTCCATCAGATGCTAACATCATTTCAGATCTAGTTGTACTAGTAGCAACACAGCCAATTCTACCATTGACACTATCTACAAATTTTGGTAGCAATGCTTCTTTTAATGATCTACCAATACCAGCATGAATTATTGATCTCTGTTCAGCAGCTTTTATTGTATTAATGACACCCTCTGGTCCAAAATCACCAGTGTGATTATTAGCAAAACTAGCAAGATTAATACCCAAGTCAACTAATTCATTTAAAGTTGATTCCTTGACAGCAGTAGTATATAGTCTACCAGTAGCTGGGCATGTTACTGTAAAGTCTGGGCAAGTGAATTCTGCATTGGCAAAAGTTGCATCTGATTGAGTCAGAGTATCAACTAATTGTTTTTCTAATCTGTTTCCTAAATTAGTACTGGAGAACAATAAATCACCAGCAGCAACGAATCTTAAGGTACCTGTTTTATCTACTCGTCTGGACATCTTATAGTATATACACCGTTATTGATGAAAAGATGATAGGTAGGTAGGTATATAGTGATTGGTAAAGTTTTATTTATATTAAAGAACTTTTCATCTAAATAATTTGCGGTCAAATATAATCGACAGTTTAATGAAAACTGTGGCTTTTTTTCTATTACATCCCCTTCTAGTATTATTTCCATTTCGATTTGGAGGAGTACCAGATATCTAGCCTATATATATTAAAGTATCATACTTAAGCTACAAACTACGAACCATAATATATAGAAAATTTTGTATGATAATTTATCTTTTTAATCTACAAATGAATTGTTCAATTTTTTTTGCTTTATCATATGATTTATACCTGACACAAAATACAATCAAATCTCAATACTAATTATTCAAAATCCCCATTGAATTACTTTGGTAATATGCCATTTAAAAGAGCTTTTTACAAGTATCTACTAATCTGAAATTTTAATTATCTTTATAGGCTAGATTTTTCTTTATCAAGGTATTCAGCAACACATTCCATTTCCACTAAAACATCTTTATGAGGGAAAACAACAACAACACAAGATCTTGATGGTCTATGTTTAAAATATTTATAGTATGCTGCATTGATAACTGGGGTATCTTCAGTATTCTTAACAAATAATAAAACTTTAATGACTTTATCAATCGAGGTACCTGAAGTAGCCAAAACTGCCTGTAAATTTTTAATTGCTAATTCAGTTTGAGCTTCAGCACCTTCAACAAATTTTCCAGTAGTATAATCTAATCCAACTTGACCTGATGTAAATACATGACCATTTGATTTATATGCTGGTGAATTAGCTGCACCAGCTGGTCTACCAATTGATTCAGAAGTAATTCTTGTTAACATTTTTTTTTGATTCGAATATAATGCTTGATTGATTGTAAAGAGATATTGAATATTGAATGTACTTCAGTCTCAACTAAAAGAGATAATTAAGAACGATTTTGAAAATAGTTGACGAACATTAACTCTTTTATATATGTCTCTCCATTACTCAAGATAATTTTTTGTTAATATCACTTATCATTCAAAATAATGAATGTAATATCCATATAGTATTTTATGATAAAGTAAAGTGCGATAAAATTTCCCGATTAGGAAGTTCTGGCGATTATTAATGATTCTTTGCGATAAAAGCAGTAATTCTTCTTCTCAAAAGGCTCATGTTATCAACCAATCAGGATACCAGCTCCATACTGATGTACTAATATATTCAACTATAGTAACTATCAAGAGACAAATTCGTCTAATACATTTGAATTTGCAAATTTGTATATAAGTACTAAATTTGATAATATCAATCACGTGCAACCCGAAAATTTTCATGGAAATGAGATGAGCTCTTTATGCCCGCAAATATACTATAGTGTGTATTAGATATACTTTAGTTACTAATTAATAGTCATAAAAGCTTGAACAAAATGAGCTCAGAAGAGCAAAATGTTCTATATATATCCGAAATTTTTGATATAAAGAAAACAGTATATGGTGGTAGAGCAATTTTTTCAAATACTTCTTTAGAGAAAGATCAAAATGTATTAATCACTAACTTTCCGATGAGTTCAACAATCTTATATGAATTTAGAAAAGAAGTCTGTTCATATTGTTTCCATTATGAGTTTGGTAAATATTGTAAAGTTAAGATTGATTCAGTACCCAATCTGAAAACATTTAAAGGTGCAGGGTTATGGTTTTGTACTGAGGAATGTTGTGAACAATTTAAATCTAACATTGATCCAGAGTTTAAATTGACAGAAATTTATGAAGATTTATTGAATCATTTCCAAATAATACTGAAAAGACATTCTAACAATAGAGATTCAATAAATGATGAAGATGAGTTTAATGAGTTAAATTCCAGTCATAACATAAAAACTGAGGAAATTACGGGTGAAATTCTTGAATTATATTGGGAAGATGTTCAGATTTGGGAAGGAAAGAATATTGGCAAAATAAAAAGGACCAAATTGTTGAATCAATTACCCAATATTAATGAAGATGATTACACAGCTGCAAGGTTTATAGCGTATTGTTTATTTAATATATTTAATCTTGATAAACAATCAAAGTTGGAAATTGGATTAGAAACAATAAAGGATAGAAAAAGTGTTAATAGATTACAATTATTTAATGCATTACAATCAAATGAACTATTAAAAGTAAAGCAATATTTCCCATCATTATTAAACTCACAAATAAAGATCTATAAATTTTTGAAGATCTTATTGCCTGAATATTTACAAAAATACTTATCAATTCAATCAATACGAGCAATCTTTGGTAAGGAATATGGTAATTCCTTTGGTATTTGGCAAGTATTAGATGATGATACAAATCATGATTATCAAAATAATGTAAACGATGATCAATTTCAAGAACAGAGAAATAAGGAGGATAAAGAATATTTAGGATATATGCTATTCCCAGAAGCATCCTACTTCAATCATTCCTGTTCACCAAACTTATTGAAATATAGAATTGGCAATCGAATGGCATTCAAAACTATTAAATCAGTTAAACAAGGTGATGAATTATGTATTGATTATTTCAATATTTTAAATGAACCATATAGTAAAAGACAAAAGATCTTATGGGATAATTGGTATTTCAAGTGTGGCTGTAACAGATGTCAGATTGAAAATGATAAAGAGTAGAATCAAAGATGATTCATGTTATGGAATTTGAGCTCATCTTACTATTATGTTGCTCTAGTATGGCTTCTTCTAATGCAGATTGGCTTATACTTATTTCTAAAAAAGAATTAAACTAGTTAGTAAAAGTTAAACAATAGTATAATATACAAATCATAGATGCTTTATACTCAAAAGAATACATACCTGATGAATCAGAAGTTATTGAAGATTCCTGATCTTCAGATTTGTGCTTTTGAATAAAATTTGAAGAAGGACTTGGAGATTCATGTAATATATCATCATACTCTGGGAAATAATTTGATAATTTTCTGGGTAACATATCAGATCTATGTAATAAACAAACAGATTCTCTCAAAATATTATCTTGAGAAGAAGATGTAAAACTACTTCTATTAGAGGACGAAGAACTTGAATGGTTTGAACGTTGATAGTATGACAGATTATTATCATAATCAATACTATTATTGTCTTTGTTAAAATTGCTAGTATTTTCAATACTGCTCTTTGATACAGTATTTGAGTTCTTGATAGTATTGTTTGTATTTGTTGCTCTCAATAGATTATTGAATACATTCAATGTTAAAGTTGAACTGGCTATATTTTTATTTGTTGTAGTTGTTGTTGTTGTTGTTGTTCTACTTATACTATTATGATGTACACTATTCTCTGTTGAAAGTGAATCAGAATTTGTTGATGGAATTGATCCCCTCTGTATTTCTGATTTCAATTGTTCTAATTCATTTTCATATAACCAAAATGCTTGCTGTTGAAGAAACTGTATTGATACTTTAAACAAATCAGCCAATTTAATCCCTACAATCAATGAGGTTAGAATAACAATTCAAGAAAACAAAAGAAAAAAAATTAATTGACTGTTACGGTTTAAGTCATATAATGAATGTATACTTGCAATCTATTTCATTTCTTTTTGATTTTGACAATATTGACCATAGTTGTTGTTCTCTTTCTTCATTCCAATTAATCTATTTGATTTTTTGATGAAATGTTAGTCATTTATAATTAATTGATCATGAGTTATTAGCCACTCTAAGAACTTACATGAATGGGATCCACAAATTTGTTTCTGTTTACAGGAATCTTTAAATATACTACGGTATGATCCATTATTAAGGTAAGTTTTGCATTTGATAAGTTGTCTTGAAGAACAGACAATTGGATCATGTTGTAAAGTTTAATAATTAGATTAGGTCGGAATTTTGATAAGAAAGATCCGAGGGTGATTGATCAATTTACATAATCACCGCACTCATTTTGTACACACTGGCAAATAAATGAAAGATTTCATAATAAGTTATAATCACAATAATGAGATAAATTGCGTGTGGATATATATAATGTGACAATTATTTATTCAATGAAAGGTTTAATTTCAGTTATTTCAATCTTTATGTAATTTTTTGAACAATTTTAAGAAATTTCATTTTGATTTAATCTATTGTAGACGCTTGTTAATATTAATTTTGTATGTTAGCTGGGTATAATAATTCACAATAATAAATAGAGTACTACTATAAGTCGCCAATATATAATACCTAGCCAATTTACAGTATAATTCAATGCATAATACATAATACACGAGTATATATTATTTCTAACTGTTTAGCTACAATATTGTTTTGAACTCACGTGACTTGTAATGATCATTATTTACAACAATCGGAAATTGTAGTTATGATACCTATTGAAAATTATGATAATGTCTATTTACTATAGAGGTGCTGGGTGCCGTGTTAGTTTCCTGAACTAATTAGTGCATAAACACTTAACAATTTATAAAATAACAATCTTTTTTAATAAACACCTTCTGGTATGACTGATGCTGTCTTTAAATGCAAACGCTGCTCTCTTGCAGGGACTTGATTGTAATTGATCGGTAAAGTTGAGGCTCTCTTCACAAATGTAGCATGGTTAAATAAGTCCGGTATGATAAAAGGGTTATAACTATCAGCAATGCTAAAATAGTCAGTATCAGCTTGTGATATGCTTTCATTTCTGGAAGATTCTGTAAAGTCTGAACCTGAAGTTGATTCTAATTCATTATCAGAGACTGAGGTCAATGAACTTGAATCATTTAAATAACCTTTGTTATTATGATAAGAATTAGTATCTGAATTTGAATTTAATTCTGAATCATTATCATCACTATTAACACCAAATAGTGTTTGAGCATATTCATGTGCTTCTTCTGGTTCTTGTATTTCGGATAATTTGATTAGATCAAGTTTCATTTGGATTCTATTAGAAATGGTTTTACGTAGGTAATGCGTTATATACTGCTTGATATATTCTTCCTCTGATATAGTTTCAGATTGTTCAATTAAGCTCTCAGGTTGTTCATCTTCATAATGATCTTCAAGTTTAATATATCCATCTCTTTGAATTGTATCAATTGGTTGATAATCAAATCGATATGATTCAGATTCTAAGATTGTTGGTGCTGTTAGGACACGATGCGGTGGTGGAATAGGTGGTGAGTTACTATTGGAGGTAACATGAATATTTTCAGAATATATTCTTCCATCAGAGATTTTGGATTTCAAAAGATCATCGCTTGAGTTGTTCAATCCAGTTGGAATAAATAATGGTTTTGATGGAATTGACCATTGATTGATTTCTCTCTTTAATTCAGTAACAATACTTGTATTATTATCTGTTCTCTTTATAGTTTTGATTCTACCATTGGCTCTTGTCTTATTACGTTTAAAGCTGACTTTTCTACCAAATGATTTTGATTTAATAGATCTCCAAACAGATATAAATTTTTTCTTGATATTGATTCCAGCTTGTACTAATCTTGTTAACCAACCAACTTTATACTTAACCGCATTTGATCTTTTCAATGAAGATTTTTTGGATAATGTTGAATTAGAACGTTTAAGTGAATTATTCCTACTTAATCTTGTGGATAACTTCTTTGATAATTTAGTATGTGATTGATTTGATGTATTAGAACATGAAGTGATTGGGTAACTTATATTGGAGTTAGTTGGGATACTATCTGGAATATCAATCGAACTATTATTAGTTGATTGAATGTTAGAGTCATCTAATTCAGGAATTGGATTATAACGTTTTCGTGCTTGTGCTTGTTGATAACTTTTATTGTTATATGTAAGATAATCTGACTCACTATCAAAATAAGAGAATTGATCAATTTGGGACTGAGATGAATTAGAATGAAGGTTTTCCTTACTAGGAAATTGAAAGCTCATTTGAGAGCCTTCATATGTTTCTGCTCTTTTATGTTGTTTATATGGAGACATCAATATAGTAGATAAGTGATATATAAACCACTTGTTTGAAAGTCACTTAATAAGTTATGTTTATATCAGAATAAGAAGATAAAACGAAGCAGGAAAACTTCTATTTAAAGAATAAAAGGGGAAAAAGAACTGATCCATTATTTAACTGGTAAGTAACTAGAGCATATTTATTTCTAGATCAGTTTCTTTTACCATTTCTGTTAGTTGCCAGTGTTAATTGATCTGTATAGCAATGGCTGGCACAGTTTTATTTTAAATAGAAAAGGCTGGCTACTCTGCTGATATAAATTCCGAGGGTGAACAATATGATTTCCGGGAGTCAAAATTTCAAACAATCAAATCATTTTACTTACTGCTTTTCGGACCTAGTAATACTTACGAGACATATATACGATGAAGGATCATGAATTCCATGAGTATATAGATTCCATAGAGATTGAGGATGATATGGAGAGATACTCCAAACTTCATTTAGACGTAACAACTCTACTATCATCATCTAAGAAGTACTATTTCCAGAGATATGAGATCTTTAGTAAGTTTGATAAAGGTATATATCTAAATCAGGAACTATGGTATTCTGTTACTCCTGAGACTATTGCTATATTTTTAGCAAAGTTTATTAAAGCATGCTTACCTGAGTTAGAGACGATTGTTGATGTATTCTGTGGTGGTGGTGGTAACACAATCCAATTTGCTAAACAATTTAAAAAGGTAGTTGCTGTAGATTTCAATAAGGAAAATTTATACTGTACTTATAAAAATTGCCAAATTTATAATGTAGATGATAAGGTAGAATTTTTAATTGCTGATTGGAAAGAATTATCAAAGTTTTTAGGTTCAAAAGTTGTAATTGAAGAAGAAATGATTAATGAAAAAGAATTAGAAAATAATGGGAAAAGTAGTGCTAATGAAATGGATAATGTAGAAATTAGTGCCAATAAAATGGATAATGTAGAAATTAGTGCTAATAAAATGGACAATGAAGAAGAATTCAGTAAAAATAATACATCATCAACCACGGAAACCATCAAAAGCACTGTGATGGAAAACTATGAAAAGGAAGAAACAGATCTAAAAGTAAAGATAGCAAAGCTTCAAGCACAGCTAGATATAGTTAAATCTGCTGAAATGGTATTTGCATCTCCACCATGGGGTGGTCCCAGTTATAATTCTGGTATTTTTGATCTCAATCAACTAGAACCGATACCAATAAAAGAGCTTTTACAATCATTTTTAAAGATCAGCTCAAACATTTGCTTATTTCTGCCGAAAAATTCAGATTTAAGACAGTTATCTGAAGTTACAAAGGAATTATTGGGAGAAAGATTCAAATGTAGAGTATTATACGTATATAATCATTCCAGAATAAAGGGAATAATGGCATTTTGGGGTGAATCTTTCTTACAAGAGAATTATAATTATGATAATATGGATTGCCAAAACAAAGATATCATTGACTATTAAGAGTAACAAACTATAATATTTCACTTCGATATTAATTATAGTAATGAAATATAATTCCATCAAAAATGATTAAATATAATCTGAAAAGTAAAATATGAAAAGACGTAAATTTTGAAAATATAGGTTGATGCAATAAAGACAATACTAAAAAAACATAGATATATTGTGACTTTAAGGTCAGTAAATATATCATTAATTATCTATTTATATATTTTCAGTCATTACATGTGTTGAGTCATTATATATATATTGCAGCATTAATACCCTTCAATTAAATAATTCAATCCATAGGTATGGTGCAAACACATAAAGAGCAGTAAATAGGACACTAAATATTTGTAGGATTGATAGTGGTAATAGTAATAGACCATTTTCAAAGAAGTTACAATAGACTGAATAAAATGCAACTTTTGAGAAAACCCATGTCAATAA
>JAJMFI010000065.1:0-47258 GCA_030574595.1 Ruyongia chambardii
GTCGTTGTCAACGCCGATGCCTGATCCCTGCTCCATTGGCGAAATGCCTACATTTACTGTTTTAGTACCTCATTATGGAGAGAAGATAACTCTTACTTTAAAAGAGATTATAAAGGAAGAAGATGGTTATTCAAATGTCACTTTATTAGAGTACTTAAAACAATTACATCCCCAAGAATGGAATTACTTTGTGCAGGATCCAAAGCTATTAGCAGATGAAGTCGATTTAGATTCTTCCACAAGCACAAACGCAACTGCTGTTTCGTCAGCAAGAGAAAAAATAGACAATCTACCTTTCTATTGTATTGGTTTTAAAACCGGTACACCTGAGTATGTTTTAAGAACTAGAATATGGGCTTCTTTAAGGTCACAAACGCTTTATAGAACAATTTCTGGTTTCATGAATTACTCAAGGGCTATTAAGTTATTATTTGATGTCGAGAATCCTAATCTCGATGATTTTGAGGGAGATGAAGAAAAAAAGATGGAAGAAGCGTCTGTAATGGCTCTCAGGAAGTTTAGAATGGTTGTTTCAATGCAAAGGTTGCGTGATTTCTCTGTTGAAGAAATAGAGAACAAAGAACTTTTGTTAAGAGCATACCCTGAATTACAAATTGCTTACCTTGACAAAGAACTTGATATCGATGGTGCTGAAATATACTATTCTGCATTGGTAGATGGTGGCTGTGAAATTTTGGAAAATGGCCAACGAAATCCAAAATATAGGATCAAATTGGCTGGTAACCCAATTTTGGGTGATGGGAAATCAGATAACCAAAACCATGCTTTGATATTCAGTAGAGGCGAGTATATTCAACTTATTGACGCAAATCAAGATAATTATCTAGAAGAATGTTTAAAGATCAGAAGTGTTTTAGCTGAGTTTGAAGAGGGAAGTGATGAACTCATCGATTTAGCACTCTGTGAACATGAAGGCAACACTGTTTCACAGGCTCCTGTTGCTATTATTGGTACAAGAGAATATATCTTTTCTGAAAATATTGGAATATTGGGTGATGTTGCTGCTGGAAAAGAACAAACATTTGGAACATTGTTTGCTAGAACTCTAGCGCGTATTGGAGGTAAGCTTCATTATGGACACCCAGATTTTCTCAATTCTATCTTCATGACAACTAGGGGTGGTGTTTCAAAAGCTCAAAAAGGATTGCACTTGAATGAGGATATATATGCTGGTATCAATGCCATTTTGCGTGGAGGAAGAATTAAACATTGTGAATATATCCAGTGTGGCAAAGGCAGAGATTTGGGGTTTGGATCTATATTGAACTTCAATACTAAAATTGGAGCTGGAATGGGAGAGCAAATGCTATCCCGTGAATATTACTATTTAGGCACACATTTACCATTGGACAGATTCCTATCCTTCTATTACGCTCATCCTGGGTTCCATATAAATAATGTTTTTATTATTTTATCAATAAGATTGTTTCTGCTTGTTACAGTAAACCTTGCCGCTTTGGTTCATGAATCTATTCTTTGTGATTATAACCCTCATGTCCCAATAACTGACCCAAGAAAACCAGCTGGTTGTTCCAATTTTGTCCCAGTAATTAAGTGGTTAGAGAGAAGCATTCTTTCTATCTTTATTGTATTTTCAGTTTCCTTCATTCCACTTTGTGTGCAGGAGTTAACAGAACGCGGGGTTTGGAAAGCAATTACTAGACTCACCAAGCATTTCTTGTCATTTTCACCTATGTTTGAAATATTTGTATGTAAAATTTATGCACAATCAGTGGTTAATGATTTATCGATTGGCGGTGCAAGGTATATCGCAACTGGGCGTGGATTTGCTACTATAAGAATACCATTTTCTGTACTATATTCAAGGTTTTCATCTGAAAGCTTTTATTTTGCTGCACTTGGTGCGCTTATGTTGGTATACAGTTCTATTGTAATGTGGAACTACGCCTTGGTCTATTTTTGGATAACAGTCACTGCTCTATTATTTTCACCCTTTCTATATAATCCAAACCAGTTTTCATGGAATGAGTTTTTCATTGATTACAAACATTATCTTAGTTGGTTATCTTTAGGAAATATAAAAGATGACGGTGATTCTTGGATTTCACATGCCAGATCGATAAGAATGCAAGTTACTGGGTCTAAGAGAAAGAAACTTGGCAAGATAGGAGATAAATTAGCTTCTGACTTCAAAAAACCATCTTTTCTGAACATATTGTTTTCACAAATTTTCAGCCATTTTTTAACTGTATTGTCAGTTCTTATACCATATTTATTTATTAATTCTCAAAATGAGATAAGAACAAATGTTCCTGCTAATACCATCTTAAGAAGTTTATTTTTTTCATTTGGTCCTATTGTTTTAAATATGGCTATCTTAATCATCTTTTTCATCATTTCCGTCGTTTGCGGTCCATTTGTGACATTTTGTCTACCGTCATTTCCAGCAATAATTGCAGGACTAGCTCATGGGTTTTCATTATTCAATCATATAGCCTTCTTCGAACTTTTGTGGTTCTGTGAAAATTGGAATTTTCAAACTACAATCTTAGGTTTATGTACTACAATTTTGATTCAAGGTTTGTTTTTTAAAATCTTGATCACAATACTGCTAACAAGAGAATTGAAACATGACAGAAGTAATAGAGCTTGGTGGTCTGGTAAATGGGTTACTGCAGGTCTTGGATGGTCAATATTTACGCAACCAACAAGAGAGTTCTTGTGTAAAGTTATTGAATTAAGTTTATTTACTTGTGATTTTATTCTCGGTCATTTAATATTGTTCATTCAAATTCCCATTTTATTCATACCATATATTGATAGATGGCACTCATTACTATTGTTCTGGTTGAAACCTGAGCGCCAAATGCGCCAAAGGATATTTTCTGCTAAAAAGAGAAGAAAAAGAAGAATAATTGTTCAGTTCTATTTACTTTTATTTCTCATAGTTCTGGCATTTTTTGTTGCAGTTCTTATGGTTCCTTTCTTTTTGAACGAGGTTTTTCATGTAAATCTTCATCAATATGTTCCCGATATGCTATATATGATTATACAGCCTGATAATCCTCGAAGTTTGAAGAAGGGATTACAAGGTTATGCATTAATGAAAATGAAAAATTCTAGATTGTGAAGTGTCTAACGGACACATACTCCTTTATGCTAATGTTCTTCTAACATGATCTGTATATTAGTGATGCATAATGATAGTATACTATCAAGTTATTAGTCAATGCTAGTTTATTATACATTTGTCGATAAATTACTTTATGTAGTTAATAATGCTTTAGTTTGTTTGAATAATTTAGCTCCAATTTTTGAAAACTTGATCAATTTCTAAGGAATTGGATGTTGAAATGCTTGATGATATTAAAATTTTATAGACTAGTGTGATTTTCTCTTTGTTTATGATCATCGAGAATAAACCAAATCTTGGAGCATTACTTATAGTTTTCATTAACTTTAAAACTTTAGCTAAATCATGAGTTTTATTCTCACTAAAATGAATAGTTTTATTAGAATTAGACCCGTAAAAGAATATAATTGAATCTAAGAAGAATTCGATGAAATTAGTGTCGATACTACCATGTGAGAATAATTTGGAGTACCTTTCACAAGAAATCGATAAAATATATTTATAAGCAAATGGTAATTGATTTTCTATCTGGGCAGATTTTATAATCGAGGATAATTGATAGATAGTTGGAATATCTGGATATTTTGGAGCACTTGTAGAGACAGTATTTGCAGATGTTGTTATTGTTGTAGTTTCTTCTTCTGTAACAAGTGATTGCTTTTTTGGAATCAATCCAATATGATTTGTGATGGGGTTATATACATTAATATTTGGAGAAGTCCTGAATTCTTGAGGTAATGAATCGACTTCATATATTGGTATGGTTACTAAATTTTGTTGAGGTTTATTAATAAAATTTGATGAATTTTCAACTTTTGGTCTTTTATCACCAGAAAGAGATCCATCACTAAGACTATGAGATCTTTTATAATTTGACTCTTGACCATTTAAGTCATCCATTGATTTAAGTACACTTGAATTATTAGGATCCAATTTTAAAGCAAAATTATAAGACTCTTTTGCATTATTGAAATCATTTAACTTTGAATATGCAACACCTCTTCTCCATAATAGTTTTACTTTGGCCTTTGAATTTGAATTTGAAGATTGTATGGAGTCATTAATATGAAGACCCATATCACAAATCTCTATGCATTCGAACCATTTTTCTAATTTTAATAAAGCCATTGCTCTATTTGAGTATAGAATTGGATCTGATGGATCTAATTTTATAGCATCTAGATATAATTCAGATGCAATTTTATAATTTTTTAATGCAAAGGCTTCATTACCTTTATCTTTCAATATCTTACTAGCCATTATTGTCTTGATAACAGTAGTAGTAATATATTTTGAACTAATTGTATTTATTTATATTACAGCTTGTGGCACTCACTTACTTTAAGTAGAATATTACTTTTTTTTTCTTTATGAGATTATGGGTATTTATTAACGGTTAAATAAATCCAAGATTTGTTAAGTGGGAAATTACACTCACTATATATAAATGTGTATATACTGATATACCAAACATTGAGTATGTATTAATAGGAGGGATTCTATTGTTAACATTGAATTGTATTGATATCAAAGCATCAAATAATAATAACAATGAATTTATAATTTAGACAATACATAATCTGCCTTTGTAACTCTAATTTCCTTTTTGGACTCCTTTTCAGCAAATATAACTTTACCATCGTCAATGACCATAGCGTATCTTGCAGTCAATTGACCTACATCATCAGCAAATTGAGTCCAACCTTCTGTATTAGTATCATTATCTTTACCAATTGATGAAGAAAATTTAGCCAATGGATCACTAGCAAAAATTAATTTCGAATAATATTCTCTTGGAATATTAAATTTTTCCAATAGATGTTTCCCCCAAGAAAATGTAATAAAGGCAGAATCTCTAGTGATGAAAATAATTTGATCAACTTTTGAATCTTCAATTAAGGCCTTTAGTGAAGTTAAATAAGATGGTATATGATCTTTAGAGCATCCTGGTGAGAATGCAATTGGGGCAGATGTAATTATGACTTTCTTCCCCTTAAAGAAGGCAGGAGTAAGGTCTAATTTAATAGGTCGATTACAAGTCAAGATAGAATCATCATTCTCAGTTGGGATTGAAGTAAGAGGAATATATAGAAAGTAGTATCCTTGTGGGAATGATTGGCCTATAAGTTCGGTCATGGCAATTAAATTATTATAAGATTGTTGGTTAATTTGATTGAAATTATAAAGAAGGTGTTCAATCTATATAAACATTTTTCAATTCTCACTATTAAAGTCAATCGCAATCTACCGGAGTATGCCAGACAATAAGAAAGTAATAATAATTACAATCTGTGATATCCATCAGATAAAGTAAGGCGAGTAGATGTTACAAAAAAAATTTCCTAATCTCAGTTCTACTAGTAAATATGCCACTGGTATCAATTGTGATCATTTATTATTACTGATGATATTAACAGTTAGTTATTAAGCTTATGCAAATTTGTAGTAGTGATAAAACCCCATATACAAAAGGAGCCGACGGCATATCCGAAGGCAGAGTCAATAATTTATTATGCTATTAAATTATAATTATAAAACTTGTAGCTTACAAATTTAAAGTATAACAACAATCATTAACGATCGTATCAAATTTCCTATATTGATAACTCTTAAGACTGGATTGCTTAATATTCTGTGGTAGGTTTCAAGATATATATCTCTAGTTATCCTTCAAACGCAAATATATCGCTCTCAATGCAGTTAGAACAGTCTGCCAATACTACCTCAACTTCTGTATCTACTACTGTTACTGCTATTAAACCAATGGAAATTAGACAGATAGTTGTTCCCAGGGCTGCAAAGGCGTGTCAGGCCTGTCGTCGTCAAAAGACAAGATGTTTCCCATCATTGGACTCAATATCATGTTTAAGATGTGTTTCTTTGGGGAAGGCATGTAGTTTTGCTGCTGATTATAAAGGTGATATACCTACTCCAAATGATATTGATAACAATAATAATAATAATAATAGTAATAATAACAATAAGAGAAGATTAACAGATTCTTATTCAGATCATCACCAACTTTCCAATATGACTGATGGTAGTTCTAATAGCAGTAGTAGTAGTAATAATAATAATAATAAGAATAATAATAACAATAACAATAATAATGCTCAAAAGATTTCAGAAATTGATAATAATGTTAAACAACTATTGAAACTTATGGAGAAAAAATTGACTACAAAAGATGATTTCATTAACAATACTGATAACTTTTCTACAAATTCCATAGGAAATGATGAAGCACCGGATGTTAATCCAATTGATTCAAGTCCTTTTATGATTATAAAAAATACTGTAAAGAGAGATAATGTTCCTTTTCCTATAGATACCTTATTATCAAAATCAAATCATTTAAATATTTCATCATTAACAACAATAACACCATCCCATTCATCATTAAGCTCAAGATCATTGAATATTCAAGGTAATGATATCATTTCCTTAGGTTTAATAAGTACTAATGATTGTATCTATCTAGTGGATAGATTTAGAAAACATTATGGTCATTGGTTATCATTACCAGAATATATGAACTCTCCTGATCTAATAACTTATTTAAGAATGAATTGTTCTATTTTATTAACTGCCATGTGCTCCATTGGGTTAAGATATAAAAAATCAACTTTAAGAGATATATCATATCCAAATTTATTACAAAAATTAAAACAAGAATTATATGAAAATTTATTAAATTCATCACAAGAAAGTTTAAACCTTGATTTTTTACAAAGTTTGGTACTGTTAAGTGTATTTGGTAATTCATTAACAAGCTCAACAAAGAATGTTAATATTGATGTTTGGTTCTTATCATCACTAGCATTAGAAAAGTTTATAACATTAAATGTAAATAATGATCTATTAAATATTAGTTCATTGAAGAATACTATTGATTTATCATTTGAAATGAGTAAATTAGGTAATTATAGAATTTGGAATCATCTTTGTTTGACACATTTGGTTAATTGTATTTATAGTGGGAGAATGTGTATCTTAGATGAAATTAGATTGGATCAATCAAGAAATTGTTTAAATTTATCACAAGCTTCAAATTTTGATGGTAGAATTGTTGGGGAAATTTCAATTCAATTATTATTATATAATTATCTACAATCAAATGATGTTGATTATGAAACTTTTCAATATGATTTGAATGTTTGGCATGGCCAATGGAATTATTTATTTAGACAACCAATGTTACAATTTGTGGAATTTGCATTTAACTATGTTCAAATCGTTGCATTATATCATCATAAATTTGGTGCCGTTTTAGCATCCAATAGACATAAATTAGAGAGTCTAAACTTTCCACCAATTACTGTCTCATCACCAAATATCTTTTCATTAGCACACCCTAATAATAGCAATAACAACAATAATAATAATAATAATGATAATGGCACCAATAATAATAGTATAAATAACACAGATAGTCCAATTAATGGATCCAATAGTGCATCAAATGATCCTAATATTCAAGACTTGGCTGATTTGGTGGATGAAGAATTTGTTAGTAAGATTGTAAGTTATTGTTTAAAAAACATTGATCATGTCAATGGCATTAATGATGATGATCTATTCCTATGTCTATCTGATCAAATTCATCTATGTACAGTATATACTACATTAGTGCTAATTCAAATTATCAAATGGTGTTTGAAGAAGAATAATAATACCTATTTAGGTTTAATTTCAAAGATTAACTTAGTGAAGGACAGATTCAAAAGAATTAGTGGTGATGAAGATGATTTAACTTATAAATATTCAATGGGTATTGATGATGCTTTGAATGATTTGATTGTTTAGTACAGATACAATCATAAGAATATGAAATAAAAGATTAATTTAGGAAGGAAAATTAAAATTGACAGATAGAGTTATTGGTGACATGCGTAGGATTATTGTAGTGTGTTATAATTAGTTTGTTAATTTGGTGTAATTTATTATTTATTTATAATCAAAATTTGTATAAATATTATTAGGAACTCTATTAGTTCACATAATACTAGTTTATATATCAAAAAAAAAAAAGTTAAATTATATTCTAATAATACTATATAGAAAATTCTCATTTAGAAGAATACAGGTTTATATTTAATTTTATCATAGTTCTTATCTTGATCACTATAAATAAAATATTTTTTACTTTGAATAAGTTTTAAATCACAAATCTTTAATTGTTCAGGTAACTCCATTAAGGGATCTTTTTTCTTCAATTTGGAAACTTCATAATCATAGGTTAATTTCAAAACTTTATCAGCAATAGATATTGTTTCAATTAAAGCATGTACCAATGGATATTGTAGTACTTGTGTCTTATCGTTTAATATTCCTTCAAATTTATCACAATATTTAAAATAGGCACTAGTCAAAAGAGCTGAGACTAAATCACCACTACCTGAGAATAGAGCCTTTATCTTTTCTGTCTTTAAATAAAAGGACTTATAGATGTATGAATCAATAACTGGATTGGTTAATGTTGAAGATGAAGATGAATCTCTCACTCTTGTTGACCCCACAACATATAATGATTCATTATCATGATTTAATATAACAGAAGTCAAAACAATGCTCTCAACACTTGGAAATAAAATATGAAATTTATCAATAGCTTTCTTTAAAGAATCAAAATCCAATATCTTAACATCTGTTAGTACCTCTATTTCAAATTGATTTGGTGTGACTAACGTTACATAACCAGATGAAAGTATTTGCTTATAGATCACTATATTTTCTTCACTAACATATAATTTTCCATTATCACCCAGTACAGGATCCAATATCCATTTAGTATACTTGTTTCTTTGACAAAATTGAATTGAAATATCACCAATCATCTTTAAGGCATTTGAATCAGGAATATAACCAGTTAATAAAGCATCATATTCTATGTTTAAATCTAGTAGTCCTTCGCATATATCTTTTATTTCAGAAACAGTTGATTTAAAACCTTTGAAACCTTCCTTATAAGCTGGATGATTGGAAAACTGAACTGTATTCAAAGCATCTACATCCCAACCTTGATATTGTAATGGGAAAGTAGCAGATTTATTTCCCACATATCCATGAACAACATGTGACTGAATTGATAACAATGTGTTTGTTCTACTAGATATCTTTGTCATGCTCTATCCTTAAGATCTTTTTTTGTTTTTATACCAACTTTAATAGAGTATAGTATAAGTAAGATTCTTCCCTACCTAACTATCTTATGACTAATTTAACTATCTTATATATATATATATTGAAGACTTTCTATCATCATCGCATTACCTTATTAAAATTGTTATTAATCTAAAAAAAACATCAGTCGCAAAAAGGACTAAAAATGGTCTAGGCAATAACTAGTGTAATGAGACCCAAAATACTAGACTACTTTAAAAATATGTGGACTACAATGGTCTAATGCCGCTGACTGTAGCCTTATCTGATAAGTGGTAAATCTCAGCACAGTATCGTATACTAAACAATGCTGCACTAAGTAAATATCAGTCTGCTGGTCAGAACCCAAATGAAGTAGATTCCATCATCACTTGGAAATCCACAATCAAGCGATGAATTCAAATGAACAACAAATCCAATATTTCTCCCTTATTACTTTTCAGTTATAAGTTGTAAAGTAAGATACAATGGTTAAGTTAGAGTCAGAAACAATCAACGTTGGATATCCAGTATATGGTGCCAGCTTCAAAGATAATCAAACACTTTTGATTGCTGGAGGAGGTGGTGAAGGTAATAATGGTATTCCAAATAGAATAACTACTCTATCTATTGATAAATCAAACTTTGAAAAGGAGGGTACTGTATTGAAAGTTGCAAATGAATTCAGTATTGATGGTAAGAATGATTCTCCAAATGGTCTAGTACTAGGCAATGATGATTCAATCATCATTGGTTGTAATGAATCAACTGAAAATATTAAAAAGGGTCAAAATAAACATTTACGTAAATATAAGATTGTTGATGGTGAAATAAAATTTGATTTATCAGTTGATTTAGAAAAATCAAAGGATCCAAATGATTATCAAAAATTGACTTCAATCTCAAAAAATGGTAAAATTGCTGCTATTGTCTCTACAAAGTTACCAAGTGTTATTAGAGTTTTCAATCCATTAAACTTAAAAGAAATATTTGAAATTGAATCAGATAAGGAAGAAGTTAAAGATATTGACATTAATAATTATGGTACTAAATTAGTCTTCATTACTTCTGGTCCAAAGTTGTACCTTGTTGACATCAATGAAGATGAAAAGAAAAGAACTACAACAGTTTACAAACATTATCCAAGAAATTATGAATTAACTAAGGTTAAATTTTCTGAAATTCAACAAGATTCTTCAGCTGAAGAGGTAAAGATTATCGAAAATACAAAGGTAGATAAAACAACTGTAGCTAAGGAAAGAAAAAAGGATGAAGTTGCAAAGAGTGAAAAGAATGAAAAGAAAGAAAAGAAAGAAAAATCTAAAAAGTCTGAAAAGAAAGAAAAGAAAGAAAAATCTGAAAAATCTGAAAAACCAGAGAAACCTGAAAAATCTGAAACTACTGAAACTACTGAGAAATTAGAAGCTCAAATCAATAACGAAGATGATTTAACTATTGTTGTTGGTGTCAATTTAAAAAATAAGGCTGGTATCTTGATCTCACGTCTATATGTTGATGAAAATTCAGAAATCAAACATAAAGCTGCTAGAGTTATTGACAGCAAAGTTCAAAAAATAACTGCTTTAGATATTACAGATAAGTTAGTTGCTGTTGCTGGTAATGATAATTCAATCTTAATTGTTTCATTAGAACACTTGAATGTCTTACAAAAGTTGAAAAAAGTTCATAATTTTGCTATTACTAAAGTCATCTTCTCACCAGATGCAACTCTATTAGCAAGTACTAGTGTTTCAAATGCTGTTAATATCATTCAACTACCACAAAAATTTGCCAATGGCTCTTCATTAATCACTCAAATAATTGTTGTGTTAATTGCTATTGTCTTATACTATATCTTCAATCTACCATTAGAAACTAAGCAACAAATAACTTCTACAATGGACTTGAAAAAATTCATTAATGGTAGTACAGAACTTGTTAAAGGTTATTTAAAATCGGACTCAAAAACTGTAGTTGAATATCCAAATTCTTCTTCTTCTATTTCTCCTTCATCTTCTTCTTCTGCAGTGGCCTCTGATATTACTGAGATATATACATCTGCTGTTACATATATTGATGATGATATTGTTAAGGTTTCTACTGTATCTCAAGTTGCTAAAGTTGATAAACCACTAGCTGTCACTGTGATGATCCCAGATGAGGAATCAAGTGCTATTACTGTTGAAGAAACATCAAAGATTAGTGCTGAATTGGAATATGCAGAAGAAATGCCAGTTACTGAAGTTGATAAGGCTGAAGGTAAAACTGTCACAATTACAGACATTGTTGAAGAAACTCCTTTAATTGAGGTTGATAATCCAGAAGCTATAACTGTTTCATTATCACAGGATGATATTGATGCTATCAAAGCTGGTGGTGATATCGAAGCTATCTTAGAACGTGCTACTATTCTTGCCAGAGAAAGACATGCCATTAAGGTACAACAATCTGAAGTTGAAAGTGATTCCAATGAAGAGGAATTCACAGCACATGTTACATCTGTTAATGGCGATTCAACTCCAACTAATACGATTGATGCTGAGAGTGCCAGTTCAATATCATCATCTTTATCAGTTGCATCAAAGAAGGCAAAGATTTCTTCAAATATTGTTGAAATTAAATCGAGAAAATCAAATGCTCCATCAAGTAAGACAATTAAGAAGAAATATAGTGCTTTTTAGTTTTATTTATTCCCTTCATAGCATAAAAGTTTCACATGCAGTATTATAAATGTAATTAGCATAATTATTTTTTACTTTTGTAGTTTTTTGATCAATTTATAATATTAATTAGTTAACAAAAGTTGAATCATGTGAAATTTATAACTAAAGATCAACCAATCATGATGATAATAAATTTTATGTATATCATAGGTACAAAATTATGAGTAATCTATTTATATAAATTTATCAGTGGCAAATGATATTTTATGACTCATACATAGGTCACATAGATTAGTTCAATTATATAATGTTTACCCTTATAGATCATATGAGTCTTATATTAAGTGAACTAGAGTTTTCACCTTTGATTAACACTATTGGTACAAAGTCAATTTTAGTTGTATAATAGTAATACTTTTATTGTAGTAAAAATAGAAGTAGTACTTAGTGATATAATTTTGACTTTTGTAGTAGACTACAGTTTGACGTAATCTCACATTAATGATATCCATAAATGTTTAATTGTAGAATAATTCATATGACTCATGAAATAATATGTCAAACTAAATTTAATAACCAACTTAATTGTATAATTAACCAATCATATGACAGGATTCCACTGTAGGGACTAATTGAATACTGTAAATATTTAAAAAACTAAAAAGGTGAAAAAATGGATATAAAAGTAATTGAGTAATCCTTTATTATAAATACCATACGTAATAAGTTGTTTTATTTTAATGTAATTGACAAATTGCAACTTGTATTGAGGCATAGTAGGTAGAAATGAATTATCTATCACCAGCATCTATTATATTACTATTTATCTCCATATTCATGCCACAATCAATAGAAGATTATAATAACCCTTTATCGGTTAAGGGAGTGGAACATTTATTCACTGTACAATTATTAAATTCTCAAACAGATCTATTACATATTGGTAACATTCATGTTTATTATAATAAACTTTTAGATCATAAATTTGTTAGATTTGGTCATGGTGTTAAAGATTTCTTATTCATAAATAGCTTAAATTTAAAACAAGAGAAGCATGATTATTTAATGACTTCTTATTTCATTAGTCATGTAGTGGGATTAATAAGAACTGGTTATATTACAGATAATTATGACTATTACTTACTAGATGATAGTTCTACAGAGGAATATGATGGTGATAATGGATACACCATTTTTGATTGTAAGGATCGTGGAGAGAAAAGGTATATTATTAGCACAAAATTTAGACACTATCCAGGCTATGAATTTGGAACAATTCAAGAAGGAGAAGAATTATTATTCAGTATCAAGATATATAATGAAGATTCGGATTATGTTGGTGATATTCAAACTTATTCTTATAATGGTAAACATTTTGATACATTTTCAAAGACTGGATCAAATAGAAGACAAGTCGGTTTTGATTCATCTTTAAAAAGTTATTTAAAAGATAATAACGATAAACTTCCCTATATTCTTCAACTAGTTGCTCTTATAATTGCAGATGAAATAAATGAAGATGTTACTTATCATATCGATAAGGAAGATTTATTCTATAAAGATCAACTTGATGCTGATATAATATTTACTATAAAGATATTTAATAGGGAAACTGGATTTGTAGGTGAACTATATGCACTTAACTCTCATTATAGTCCATCATATAGATTCATCTATAGACATAGTGACTCTGTTAAATTATATATTAATGAACATCCAGAGTTTAAGTATATTGATAAGGTATTTGGTCTTTTGGATGATCAAACTAATGAGAGTGAATTTAATAAAAATTCACCATTTTATATTGAGTATGATCAAGAGCAGGCAATTAGTTTTAAAGAACGGGTTAAAGAATATGGAGCATCATATTATAACTATGTAGTAAACAACTATTAAAAAAAATACAAATATACAAAGAGTATATTCAATCATTTGAGTACAATTATTTTTTTAAACTTTAACAATATACTATGCAGAAATAAGTATTATTTCTTAAAAGTATAGCGTATAGCAGTAACAATAAGGTGAAGTCCACTTTTAAATAAATAAATATGATATTTAGAATTACCATTATAGTATCTCTAAATATATGCCAGACATTAAATAATAAAAATATTTAATGTTTCAATGGATAAGGTGGTTCATATGCTTGAGAAAAATTGATCGTCATCATCAATATCATCTTCATCAGTATTATGGTCATCTTTTATTTTATCATCTTCTTTTCTAGTCTCATTCCTTGAAGTCACAATATTTCTTTGATTCAATTCATTTTGAATCTCTTCTTGAGTACTAACATCTTGAATCTCTATAATTTCTTCAAGAGTATTATTATTATCAGTTTTATTTGAGGTAAACTCAATGCTATTAATATTATTATTGATATTATCATTAGAATTTTCGTTATTATTATTAGTATTATTCGAAATTTTATTTTGATTAATTGATTTTTTAGCCCTTGTTATTAAATCATTCCATTCAGATTTATTATTATTATATCTTTCAACTTTAGATGATTCCTTTTTAAATCGACGTGTATCAAATTTTAATGAACTTTCCCATTGATTTAATTGTTTTCTTAAGATTATTGGATTTTTTGGTGTAACAGAATCACAATTAGCATTCCATAAGATTAAATATTCATTATATCTTGTTTCTAATTGTGATCTTGTACCAATAGTAGATAATTCTAACTTTGATAGTTTTGATTTTAAATTAGAAGTTGATAATGAAGAATAATCTAATTTAGTCAATTTTTTCAATTCTATTAATGATTCCTTTGGTTCAAAGAATGATGATACTTGACAATCTTGATAATCGAGTTTAGTAGAGATTGGAATGGAATTAGCAGAAGGAGGTGGAGCTGGAGTTGAAGTTGAAGTTAAATTTGAAGTCGAGTTTAAAGTTGAATTCAAATTCGAATCTATTCTAGGATTTGGGTTTGCTAAACATTCTTCAATATGTTCATTTTCTAATTTTGTTATTGAAAAAATTCTATTACATATTGGACAAGAAGCAGTTGCCTCTTCCACTTTCTTCTTCTTTTTAAATAGGGTATCAATATTATGAAGATTTTCATTTTGATTTTCATTTTGATTCTGATTCTGACTATGATTCTGACTATGATTCTGACTATGATTCTGACTATGATTCTGACTTTGATTTAATTTTCTTTTCTTATCTTTAGTGAATTCTTCTATGATAATAACTTCATCAACTGGATCAATGATATTCCTTATTTGAAGATCATTATTAATAGTACCATGTGTTTGTTGAGATTTAGATTGATTTTTAACATCCAATTTTTCTATTAAATCCTCTCGTACAGTTTTATAACTTAAAACTATTTGTTCCAATAATACGTTTCTAGTAAGATTTGATTCTCTTAATTCTCTAGAACATATTGGACATTGTGATTTTGCCATTAAATATTTTCTGATACAAACTGAACAAAAAGTATGACCACAGTTAGTTAACATTGGAGCTACTAAGAATTCTTTACAGATGTGACATCTTAAGAGAGAATCTATTTCATAAAGTTTAGGAATTGTAGATGATTTAAAGTCTGTTGGATCCGTTATATTACTCAGATCTTGTATTATATTCATTTCATTTAGTGTACTTTATTAATTAATAATTACAAGATGTAGTGATGATCTACTTAGTAATTTGCAAAGCTAAGTTTATCAGTGTTTTTTTTTTTTTTTTTGCACATTTACCCAAAAGAAGAAGAAAAAAAAAAGGTTTTCAAGTAAAGAGAAGACTAATAGCAAATAGCACTTTACTATCAGATGGTATTAAAGAATAATGATGAGTATTACATATAGTGTATTATATATATAAAGAAAAGGAGCATTAGTAAATTATGAGTGTAAGGTGTAAGGTGTAATAGTCTCTTTGTTTTTTATCTACCAATTTCAAGTTTAAATTGTGGGTTATTATATGTCTTATTCAAGTTTTTCAGTTCAATTGACGTAACTAGATAGCTCAGTGATCTTGAAGAAAATAATGCTTTAACGATAATTTAGCTAGTTAAATCTACTTAATCTAATTACAATACAAAAACTTACAATACAAATACTAACGCTACTATTACTACTTGATTAATGATAGAAAAGTAGCCAAGATATAGTAGTACTATTAAAATATTTTTAATCAACTGTTAAACTCTAACCTTATCTGACATGTTAATAGGGGTCCCTTATTCTATAGTTATTACATATATACATAGATTATATAATATAAGTTCATAAGAAAGTTAGATGAAGAGCATAGAATCTAAATGAAAACAGTAAACTGCATGTTGCAGATACTTTTTGAGATTCTAGGTGAGGGATATTTATAGGGGGAAAGAGGAGGAGAATAACATTTAATCGATTTCCATAATAGCCTTAATTACCAATAGAGGTACTAAAGAATTTCAATAACCATGTTATGTATCTCTCTAGATTAAAGACCCTATACATACATACATATATAATATACATGTATGCTTAATAGATATCATTCAATCTTTCTCATCACCTCCTTTCAAACTCTTTTACTTTGTGTTTTTTTTTCGTGTCGCGTTTGTTTACAATTTCAAACACGCGTCTTGCTATCGTTTCATCTTGCAAAAATCTAAAAATTAAATTTATTAACACTAATTTCTCTTATAATAGTTGTTCCCGCCCTGATTTGACAGATACAAATCAATTAAAAAACAGAAACACCCTTATAATATATACATACCATCAAATTATTGCTGTTGGAACAACATTTGTCATACATACTTCAACACATCCTCGCAGCGCTCTGAACAGATTAATCGATCATCACAGGCTGATTGATTGTTACAATACCTCTCTATATTGGAACCCTCTAAAATTAAGAAAAGGATTGTAATTCTTTTAAAAGAGAGAACAAGAGAAGAAGAAAGAACGAATAAAAGGGTTTTCTTGGAGAGATATAGTAGTTGCTAATTCATTTCATATCATTTCTCTTCCATAACCCTATAAAACCATCATACATTGTATAATCCTTATTACCTTTGATTGTATTATTGTTGTTGAAGACATAGATATATTCAGATATTCATCTTATATTTAATAGGGGGTAAAAGAAAAAGTAAATTTAAAAGTTTAACAAAAGTACACGTTAATATATTATATCTAAGGATTCCATCTCCATATAAAGATCAAAATGGAATTAAATCAAGATTATAATTCAAATTTAATTAAATCTTTAACTTCAATTTATTTACCTCCTCCACCTGCTTCCCATCAATCCTCTTCATCTCAATTTCATAATAAATTAAATGATGATTCAACTTTACCATTACCAGTTAAAAAGACTCCAGTAAGTCATCATCATCATCATTATAATAATCATAATAATAATAATCATAATAGTCATGATAGTCATGATAATTATAAACAAACACTGTCTCCTCCTTTAACTACTCCTCCACATACAATATCAAGATCAGAATCTCGTCAATCTTTAAATAATTCTAAAAGACAATTTGGTATCACAAATAATAATGATAATGATAATGATGATAATATTAATATTGATAATATCAATATTAGTAATGACAAATCAAAAAATACTAATAATCATGCTTCCAATACTAAGGATAATAACAATAGTATTAACAACAAGGGTAAAGAAAATGTTAATAATAATTATTCATCTGTTAATTCCAAAAAATTGGGTAAGATTGTTGAAACTCCAACTACTAATTCAATTAGATCTAATAAGAAGCAAAAGAAACCTTTATTATCTCCACAATATTCTTCTCCGAATAGCTCTAATATTATTAATGAACCAATAATTGATTCAAAGCCTCCACAACCATCATTTACAAATAATTCAAAGTCAAAGTTAACTAATAATACTAATAATAATAACAATATTAGTAATAACAATAATAATAGTAATAATAATAGTAGTAGATCAAGCAAGGCTCAACAAAAACAACAAGAAGATCAATATATTCAATTACCATCACCAAGAAAGATGCCTCCTATTATATTTGATTTAAATATTAAACCTCCTTATTCCTATGCAACTTTGATTGGTATGGCAATCTTAAGAGGTGAGGATAGAAAATTAACTCTTTCTCAAATTTATTCATGGATTTCTTCAACTTTTAAATACTATAGTAAATCTGATACAGGTTGGCAAAATTCAATTAGACATAATCTCTCATTAAATAAGGCCTTTATAAAGACTGAAAAATCTTATGATGGTAAAGGTCATTATTGGGAAATTGTACCAAATCATGAAATGCAATTTTATAGAGGTAAAGCATTAAAGAAAAGTATGAATCAATATGAATCAAACTTAATGAATAATGATAACAATAATAACAATAATGATAATAATAATGTTACTGACAAAGAATCATCAAATTCTATTGATTTTTCTTCTGCATATTCTTCATTTAACAGAAGTATGGATGATAGTGGATATGATTCAGATCAAGATGATGAATCACATTCATTTAATTCTGATATTGATAATGGTATCAAAAAGAATAATAATAATTCAAAGAAATTTTCGAATTCAAATTCAACAACAGGGAGACATCAATCTTTTCATGAAGATTTATCAAAAACTCCAAGAGCTCAAATAACTTCTATGGATTCTATACTCGATCAAAGACCATCAATAAGAAAGTCACATACAGCTATAGGTCTACAAAGATTCACTCTTAATGAAGAAAGAAATAAAAAAAGAATTAGAGATGATCAAACTGATAATGATGAAGATGACAATGATAATGGCAGTCAGTATGATGAAGACCATTATAACGATTCAAACATCCCAAGAAAGAAAACTCAAACTAAATCAATCTCGGCTGGTGGTAATGGTTCATTGAATGATAAGACTATTCCATCATTACAAGCACCAAATACTAATTGGGCAGCTTCTGCCAGCGGTGAAAGAATAATATTTGGTCAAAATGCTCCTCATATTGAATCTCCAAGATATAAAGAAATTTCATCTTCTCATTTACTACCATTAACATATACTTCATCATTCAGTTGTAATACTAATTTCGAATTTTCACCCCTAAGAAGACAAGATACAGGCCCATTATTAGAACCATTAACTCCATCTTCAAGATTAGCCTCATTTACATCCATGCATAATTATGCTAATGATGGAAATACCACAAGTCATAACGAAATACCCACATCCAATAATCAACAGCTACACTCCAGCTTAAACCAACATGATAATCATAATACCAATCATTCCAATCATCATAATAATAATAATAATAATCACCCTAGTAACGTTACTATTAATACTAATAGCTCACCTCAATTCAACACTTCTTCGAGTCAACCTGCCAATCTACCGATGGTGTCTAACGGTGCAATGAATAATATTCATACTGCAAGTTTCATGACAAACACTACTGCTACTACTACTACTACTACTACCAGCTCGACAAGTAATTTATCTAGTTCATTTAAAACTCCACTCAAGAATTCACAAGCTCATAACGTTCTTCATCCATCATTAATGCACTCTAATACCAATAGTATAACTCATAATCATTTATATAACTTTATTAGAACGCCAACGAATTCAAAAACACCAAATTCTAATTCTATAATGAGAAAGTTTTGGAATTCACCTTCATTCATTGATGATTTCTATACTTCACCAAGTGTTCCTAGAAGCCGTAATGAGGATGATGTTCTATATGGTTCACCAAATAAAAGAAATTCGGAACGTAAACAATACTATGAGAGTAGCGGTATATCTGATTTATTTGGTGTTGATATTTGCTCTGTTGTTAAAAGGGCTGTTGATAATGTAAATAAATTAAGAGATGAAAAGTCTAAAAGATCCGATCTTGAAGATGGAGTAACAACTGATGAAGATGCTGTTTGATTATGGCTTTTGTTGGTTTATTGGAGTTTACCGGTGTTATTCTCAATTATGGTTGTTGGTGTTGATTTTACAAATTTGAGAGGTTATGTTATTGTTCTTTTGGAATTCTTTTGGAATTACTTTTCGTTGAACTGGATTCATTAAACGTATTGTTTTAATTAAACTAGTCACCAGAATAGTAATTATTTTTTATATTGTGGTTAACGTGGGGGATATGCTACTATTTTCATACATTTTTTATTATTATATTCAATTTCTTTTTTAAACTTTCTGTCTTCCTAATTTAACTTTCAGTTCTATATCTTTATATTTTGTCTAGTTTATTTATATTTGTACTATATATATATACATATCATAATATCACAAAGCTTAATTATGGCTATATTGAAAAATTTGAATTGAATAACTTGTAAATTGTTTATTTTGCTTATCATTTAAGTCTAAACAAAGTATTTCACATGAACTAACATACATCAGTAAAGTAATTAGAGAGCTTATTATAGCAGATACACTTTAATAAATAGTAAGAACTGTAAAGTTTGGTATTAATCTACACTTAGATCATCAAGCATATGATTCGCCTATGTTGAATACCTACTCAACTAATCTGAGCTAGAACAACCTCTACAACCGCAATTCATGCATTCAGTGAACTTATTATTGTCATTTTTTTCAAGTGTTGCTCTGGGTACCCTACATATACAAGTACTACCATTATTTGTTGTGATTGATTGAATGCATTTCAAACAACATAAATGTTCATAACCCTGCTTCTTCCATTTCGCTATAAGCATACCATCAACTATTCTTTGCTTGATTAACCAGTCATATAGATCTTTAGAAATCATCTTCTTCTTGTAGTACATATCATAGACGTATCGAGCTTTCTGATGAGTTATTCTAAATATTTCCCAAGTCTTCTCATTCTTATTTTGAGCTTTTGTATATGTCTTTGATTGAATATCTTTCAGTTTTGAATCAAACTGCTCTAAAGCCTCCTTTACTAAATCATATTCTTGTGGAACCTTTCTGTTAGTCTTTATCTTGGCCATGATCTGAATAAATATATACTTTCAAGTATCTAATATAATCTGTTTGCCATTGTTTAAGCAAGTAGATGAACTAAAAGACGTAAAAAAATCTGATTATTTTTGCATTTCATAAAAAAAAAGCGACACTAGCAGGATTTGAACCTGCGCGGGCAAAACCCAAAAGATGACTAGCTGATAAAAATATCAAATGCTTCGAGTCTTCCGCCTTAACCACTCGGCCATAGTATCAATATACGTCGCTTTTAAGCCAGTAAACAATTGAGTCACATATTTTTTAAAAAAACCGCGATATCTATAAATTATGCCCATCTGCCCATCTGCTCATCAATGGTGGTATTATATCTTATTATACAGATGATTGGCTTCGTTTAGAAGTCTGTTTCATTTCAATATCTGTCTTTTTGATCAATATTCGTGGTTTTATTCCATAATTCTTATTCATCATATTTACTAAAATATGTTCCTTTATTACTTTATTTTAGACTTACTTATATACTCGTTATCTATTTAAAAAAAAATCAATTTTTTTTATTCCAGCAAAGTTATAGCTAAGCCATTTAATAACCAAAAAAAATAACTAACCAAGATATATATAAAGAATCTCACCAGAGACAAGTAATGAATAGAATGCCCATCTGCACCGATGTGTAGCACCTGTAATAATATTGGTGTGAATTATATTTGTTCAATTATTCGACAATTGAGCATAAGTTGGAATAGCATGGGGTCTATGCAGTTCTTCGTGATTATCAATATCATGATATAAGCGTGAAAATATACAGAATATATTAATTAGGTAGCATGTATATATGTATCTACTATTTATGGTTAGATGAAGCCCTTGATGAACATTATTTTCAGTTAATGTTATCATAATGACCTAATAATATAATGACTTACCTTATTGTTAATTATTAAGAGCACGCATTCCATGTCCATATATTTGAGCTTTAATTATGCTGTGAATTATTCCATCTCCTCATCTTCATCTTCAGATCCAGATTCCGAATCTGAACCCTCTGAGGCGGATAATGAGGCATGAATTTTTTTGGCTGAGAACCACTCACCATCTTGTGATTCCTCTTCAGATTCATCAATAAGCTCTTCATTATTGTCACTATCTTCTACTTCTGAAACCTCATTATTTACTATTTCGTCATCCCTATCTCTTGCTGAGTTTGTTAAGAACAAAAAGGAGTATTCGTTGTCCTTTGAAACTTTGATGTATTCCTTAGCAATTCTACCAATAAATCTTTGAATACCTCTTAAAGAACTTGAAAACTCATGTTTATGAGTATTGATATATTTACCATGTCTTGAAATCAAAGCTTTAATCCATAATAAGTTAAATTCAATATGTTGAGAGGTCATATCAATGGATGAAATAAAGGTTAATAGCTTATTTGCATATATCACTGGTAAGTCATTAGCAACCAATATGATGTCATTCACTGGAATAGCTTCATAAACTCTATGTATTAGGTATGTTTCGTTTAATCTGAAAGACATGGCTAAAGCATTCAAATAACTCTTTTCATTTAATAATTCTATTACTGACTCAGGGGTAACGTCAATATCCAAATCAAATGGATCAAAAATAACAGCATCATCAACAGAGTATATTTGAATACCTTCGGTGGATGCAGCAGCAAATGAAGCAGCAGTAGGTGAAAATTGAATTGCAGTAACTCTAATCTCTCTTCTAGTATTACGTAAAGATGGATCACCACCACGTTTAGAACCCGGTAGTGAATTATCAACACGATCTTCGACATCTGAATTCTCACCATCTCTATCTATTAGGTCCAATGAACCCCCATCGGTTAATCTAGAGCTATTTAGTGATTCTTGAGTACCATCCAATTCCATATTTAATGATACCGTGTATCTTCTTAACAAGACTTCATTTGGAATATCATATATACAGATAGAATTATTATTACCACCAGCGGCTAATGTTAACCCATCAAAACTATAATCAATTGTTGTGAAGTACTTGGATCTAGCAGCATTCTTAGCAGTAAATCTATCTGTCAAATATCTTCCTGATAAAATGTCTTTACGACCATCGATATTGCCTGTTTGTCTAGCTTCTTCAATATTCCAAAATTGAATTTGACCATTCAATGTAGCAACTGCAACCTCTTGACAATCTGGTCTCATAGAAATTGATAATACATCAGAATGAATGTCGAATGGTTCAGTATGACTTGAACGGCCATACATAGACCAAACTCTAACGGTCTTATCCCAACTTGCACTAGCCAACACGCTGCTTTCTGAACCAAATGATAAGCAAGAGATTGGACCTTCATGACCAGATAGTGTGTCAACTAATTGGGAAGTTTGAACAGACCAAACATAAATATCATATGTATCTTGAGAAGCGGCACATACAACTTCACCACTTGGATCAACTGCTAAAGAGTTAAATTTTATTCTTTCACTAGCAGTAAAAGTTCTAAAGTTACGATACCTTATTAGATCCCAAGCTTTAACGGTACCATCTAATGATGCAGAAAACATAACTTGACCCTTTTTAGCAAATTTAACGGCAGTGACAGAGGACGAATGCTCTTCGAATGTACTCAAACAGAATCCTGATATTACATCCCATATTTTTATTTTACCATCATCAGAGGCTGTAACCACTCTTGATCCATCTGGAGAATATGCTAGTGCATTTGTTGAGTCAAAATGACCCTGTTGTTTTAGTATATATGATTCTGATTGCCATTCATATACCAGTAGTTGGCCTAATTTGGCAGAACCAAATGCCAACCACTCACCGGTCGTATTAATATTAACAGTATTTACTTCATTTTGACCCTTGCTTAGTTGTTGAATTAAAGAGAATTCAGGTAATTCATATAAACGGAATTCACCATTAGAGAATCCCACAACTAAAAGATTTGATTGTGGATGAAAAGTGGCACATTTAACTTTATGATCAGAAAAGAAGAAATTTTTCTTTGTAATTCTCCAACTCATCTTAGAGTTATCTTCTGAGTCTGAACCTTCATCTTCATCTTGATTGTCATCCTCTTCCTCTGATCTTTTTGTATATTCCCATTGGAATAATGCACCATCCTTACTTATAGTATAAATGATTTCTTGATTTGCTGAAAAGAAAGCATTTATAACAGTATCTCTATGACCAGCAAATGTCATCTGAACTGACTTTTCTTCTGAATCTAATGAAAATATTTTAGCTGTTAAATCTTTTGAAGTAGAAATGAAGAATCTTGAATCACTTGACCAAGTGATTGAGGTAACATCAGCAAAATGACCAGCATAAATTCTATGACGAACAAATGGAGCAAATTGTCTATCTTCAGTATAATCTGGAGTTTTCCAAACTTGAATAAATTTACCACAAGCAATTGCGAAATACTTTGAATCTGGTGTGAATTGTAAATCATAAACTTTTTCTTTAAAATTAAAATGGTGTAAGACTGTCTTTGATCTAAAATTTACTAAGATACCTCTACCATCAATATCAATAGACAACAATAATGTTTCTTGTTTGTTTAATGCTATTCTAGCAATAGATTTCCTATGTTCATATGAAAATGTAAATGATTTATTATTTATAAGGTCAAAGCAAGTGACTCTATTTCCTACTGGACTTAATAGTTTAGTTCCATCATCTGTAAATACAAGATTACCATTACTGTAGACTGTACCTAATAGATTGGATAGCTAGATTTAAAATATTCAATTTGTTAATATTCAGATTTTTTTTTAATCAACAATATATCTTTATAGTATATGTGGTATTGTACTTACTTTAAAGTCAGACTTCATGGTATAGTTTAGCTTTATTTAATACTATTAATACAAAGTGCTAACAAATAGTTTATTGAATCTCATCTCTATAAATTTTTTTTTCTTTATTTGGTAGTGCTCTTACCACAATACAAATCGCTTTGTTACCCGCCAAACAAGAATTAAATTTTATAAGCTAAGTACTACAAGTAGTATAAGATGAGCTTATATTATTTATTGATTGGTAATATTAGTAATTAAGAGTATATAGATCATGTCAGGTCTATCCAGTAAGGTCATGAACATGAAGGTATGCGGGGTATAAGACACTCTTATATATTACGCTTTTGCTGTTTCCCATCGATATAAGTAAAGCATTATAATTTAAGGCTAAAATACTAACCAATATATATCAAATAACGATATATCTCAATTAGTTCATGCAAAAAGCTGTTGTTAAAGAGGAAATATTAAAAGAAGAGGAAACACAAAATAAATTGAAAGATTTATCAGAGTGGAAGACTAAGAATGCTGAACAAGTGAAGATAAAAGCTAATAATAAGTTAAAATTAACAACGCTGGGTTATTCTACAATAAATACCGGTTCAGTTGTTGTTGGTAGAAGAGTTTTTGGTCTTAAAGTAGAGGAACAAAAGAAGGAAGAACCAGATAATACAGTACCTACAGATCTTAATGAAATATGGAATAATTCTAATACTGATAAGAAGGATATTACAAAGAGTAAGAGAAAACTTGATAGCCAAAATAGTTATATCGATTCAAATACAAGTAGTATAGAAGATGATAGTAATCATGAAAAAGTGCTGCAGTATAAGAGTAAGAAGAGGAAATCGGATCATAACGATAATCACAAATAGTTTACTTGGTTGGTATCAAAAAAAATTGTATATAACACATCATAAGCATACTAATAAATAAATTAATAAAATAAATAAATGAGTAAATATGTAAACTTTATAAATAACCATTTAAACAAACCATATATATATATAGATGAACAATTGGTGATCATGATTTACTTTTTCTTTTTCCCATTTTTACCTTTCCCTTTATCAATAACATATCCTGCCTTTATTATTGCATCTCTTGCTGTTGAATTAATATGTTTAAATCTATCAGGACCAATATGAGTACCTCCAAACCATCTACTTACCACCACAATAACATTCCAAACGTCCATTATTGTCAATAGATGCAATAATCTACCACCTGCTGCTGTTTCACCATCATCATCTGAATCTTGAATTCTTGTACCATCAGGATTTTGTAATCTCCAAGCACACATATTATGATTAGATCTTGAAACTTTTTTATCATATTTCAATAGAGTTAACTTTTCAAACATTTCTTCCTCAGAATCCACCTTCAGTAGAAATGCAATAAATGTAGAACCTCTATCAGTAACAGGATCTGATATAGTCCATCCTTCTAAATAATTTGTTTGAATTGATTCAGAATCATTATAGGTATCATTGATACTAACTATATTTTGATCTTCATCATTTTCTATATGTAAGATACCATCTAATTCAGTTAAGAGGTCAAAGATACAGACACCACCTTTAACAAAAATAGAATCCAAAACTTCTTCAAAGAGTTGAGCTAAATATTGATCATCATGACCATTAGATCGTACTTGTAATATATGTGGTTTAGAAACTTCTGGATAATCATTTGGGAATGACATTCTTACAATAAATTCTTGATGTTCTGGAATTTTCAAATCTATCAAGTTTTCATTCATTCTTGATAGGCATTCTGGATATATAGCCTCTATAGCATCAAGTTCATTCTTAAGATCTTCTGAAATGGTCATTATAGGAATATGTTCCAAGGCCTTTCCATTATGTTTTTGATGCTTTTGTAGCTGAGCTGTGAATATTTGCATCTTAAAAGCGAGATTTGATTCGGAAAAAAAAAAATCAAAAGTTGCTTACACAAACTAAGAAATACAGAACAATATCAAAGACAAAAAACATTGTAATACTGAATGAGATAACTGATATTCAATGGATGTTGATGTTCAATCTAATAGAGAGTATGAACAGATCTTAATAGAATATTCCAATGATAATTTTTTCAAAGAGATTAAGATTAAATTACAAATAAAAGGTTTAAAGTCTAATAATTCTTTATTTATACAAACACATGAAAATATTAAATTAGAACTAATATTTACCAATAATGGATGGGAAGTTTATTCAGTTTTATTTAATTCTAAAGATGAGAGTAATAAAAGTAATTTGAAAGTTGGCCATATTGCTGAAAATTTTGAAGCCCTAATGATGCAAATTAGTCCTAGGTTTTCTCAACAATTTCATAATAAGTTGTATAGTAAATTATTAAATCATCAATTAGAGAATACAACTTCTTAAATAAATCACAGCTTATATATTTATTACATGTATATACTTAAATTATCAAGTCTCAATAAAGCATTTATGTAATTAACTTAATTATATATTCATTGAAACAAGAAAAACAACTACCATATACTTAGAAAAGATTTGATATAATTGTAGAACTCGTTATCTTAATGATGGTTTGATTAATGGTACAGAATATATTATGATTGTTGTAGTTGTATCATTTGTTTACTCACTTCTTCTTCCAATCCTTATACTATTATCTATAGTACTAATTTTTCAAGTCTATTGTGTCCTGTGCTATTTTCTAATTTTTCCAAGAGCTGCAAACCCATCGGTGACATCACTAACTAGTCTTAGACCCTGAATAAGATAATGTGGGATATTGCAACATATAAAATTCTTAGTAGATTACACTATTTAATGTTTATTGAGTATTGATTTATTACTTACATACTATTGTTATATCTCAGATTATAAAATTGATAATTGATAACTTCAATATTATACGTATTTTAAAAAATTTCATATTATACATGATACGTATAAAACACCCATTTTCAAAAAAATGATACATTTGACATGAGTACTTATGAAATACAAATTAAAATAAGTCTTACTCATTGATGACAACATAGTATTAGGGTGTCAGTACGCTTAATAATCATCAATGTATAGTTCAACATTGCAAAATAAGTAGTATTAATAGTAGTATACGTGAGAATATTAAAAGAATGTATAAAAATAAATAATAGGTGTGGAATAGGGTGAAAAAAGGTACCCAAAAAAAATTCTATAGTAAATAAATCCATAAACAAAAATACACAGATCATAAAGTGGGTTCAAACATGGAGTAAGATTAGTAAGAGTAGTAGTAAAAGTAGTAGTAAAAGTAGTAGTAGTATTAGTGAAAGTAATATCACGCATTCATCATCATAATCATCATCATTATCAATATTTTGTTCAACATATAAATTCACAAAAATAAAGAGAAGACTATTGACTTGTTTCTAATATAGATACATATCAATAAATCAATCAAAAAGAACAATCTAAGCAGCTGGTGTAGCAGCAGGAACAGTTTCTTCTGGTTTTTTCTCCAATTTAGCAGCATCATTATCATCTAATTGTCTTGCATTCTTATAGATACCAATTCTCTTTGGTGCTTTATATTTTTTAGAATCACCAAATTCATTTAAACTTTCCTTTTCTTTCATAACTTCTTCCCATGTTGATTTCTTTTTATAATGTTCTGGATTTCTCTTTTCATCATACATACTTAGACTCATAGCACCTAATAATAGAATAACAGATATAAATTGAGCATACATACGACATTGAACAATTTTTTGAGCCTTAGTCATATATGGATCCTTATCAACAATCTTCCAAGAACCATATAATGAACCAGCCCAAGCACCAACAATGATTTTATATTTATGATTTAATAAGGCTTGGAAAACTTTATCAGTTAATGGTAATTGAGACCATTCCTTATATTCATCCAATTGTTTTGAATATTCATCTTGAGAATATAATTGTCTATCAAAAGAATTTGATGCCTCTTCAGCCCAAATAGTGGTAGTAACTGTTGGAGGTGAGATAAAGATTGCAGTCTTAATTGAATATGTCATTCTTTTAAATAAAGCTGCATGTTTCCAATGTCCATATTTGAAAACACCAATTGAAATGGCCAAACCTAAGGCTAAACCCTTAAACCCACCAGACATGATGGCATAATTATGAGCATCAATCTCCTCTTCTGTTAATAATTTCATTGTTTGATATGTATGTATATATGTATGTAATTATGTATATAATTGATTAACTTATAAATTCAGTATCAATGAAGTTATTAGAAATTTCAATTTGTTTGTGTTTTTTGATAGCTTTTTTTGGTGAAGTTTGCTTCCTTATATACCAACTTTTTTTATTTTTTTTCAAAGACCGACGCAAAATTGGCCTCAATTATTTAAAGGGAACTGAAACTACTACTAATAATTCTAATGATAATGATTAATTGATATATATTTGTATGTATATTATGTATATATGTTTAAGTATTGTGTTAATTGCTATATGTCTTATGTTAATCTAAATAGTAATTTAATTCAAAGCAATTTCGCAATATATATATGAAATTTGTTTGCTCAATTAAGCAAACTTGAATGCATTAATAAACTTTGACCAATCAGAAGGCAGTAACAAACTTTCCGAGATTTGATTTGACACCTTTGACAGTTTCAAAGATACTTACAAAGGAATTTTGAATCGCTTTATAGTTAATTGTTCAATACTTGAATGTATAATGCCTAAATGTATTAATATAACAGTGTATTAATTTTTCTTTTTACTATAAACAACTTTACCATTTGGTAATATCATTTTATCACTATTAGTAGCTTGTTTTCTCTTCTTTTTAGATGTAGCAGATTCATAATCACCATTAAATTCATCAATTCTAAGAGTTTTTGGTTCAATCTTTAATTTATTATAGTTAATCCTATAATTTGGTATTAAATTACCAAATGATATATTCCATAGAATGATTGGAATTTTAAAGAAATAACAATCTAATATATTTGGCTTTATAACATCATCTTCATCAATTCTAGTCATAATTGTACCATCCTTAGATTTATGGAAAACTCCATCAATTCTAACAATAAAATTTTCATCTTTATAATCAATCTCTTGAATATCAACAAGAGATGCACCAGAACCATTATCTAATACACCATTTTCTTTTAATCCATTTCTATATGATGCAATAACTTTTAAATCAGTGATTAGACTTGATATTCTTTTCCTATTTTGATTATAATTTATATTTAAAATAACATAATGAGCTAGACCAATTAGTAGATATATGAAACCTAGTGCAAATTTAACATTTGGTTTAAACTTTAAATATTGAAATTTATTCTCCTTATACGTTGGGAATCCATGATTCAAATAGTAATCATATCTATCCCTTCTCTTTCTTAAAATAGTATGAATTAAACCTAACAATTCATATCTCTTCTTTGTCTTATTAGTCTTCTTCTTAACTTTATCTGGATGATATCTCTTAGATAATTTTTTAAATTGTTTAGTAATATCAGGAATTGATGTTGATTCTTCAATTAAGAAGAATTTATAAAATGTCATATCATTACCATATAATTGTTGTAATTCATGGTTGACTTTAAAGATTTCTTGATCTTCCACAGTGAAAGCAATGATACATGTCAGTAGTGTTAGCAGATACCACCAATTTAGACACCTCATCTTGATCAACTATTCTCCTCTATTAAATCAATCAAATCAAATTAAACTGAACAAATTTCAATTTTACTCAAGTAAATAACACGTCAAATTTTTTTTTTTAATGTTTTTTTTTATTTGTGGATTTCATTAAATTATTGATTCAGTTACTATTTTTACTTCTTATATTACTTCTTATAAGTGTTATTTACGATTGTATGGCATCGTATTACTAGTACTATAGCTATTAGTATTTGTCAAGTATATTAATCAATCAATTAATCAATAAATCAAAAAAAAAAAAGAGAAGAAGTTAAATATTCATAGATCAATTGATTCAATATGCAGTTTGTTAAATTATACAATGTGGAAATATTTAAAATGGTTAAAGCTCTTCATATCATAGCATTATTCTTTTATTTCACTTTGATTGCAAGATTAGTAATCTTATTACCATTAGTATCAGTTAAATTCTTAGCAGGTGGTATGGGTGAATACTTTAATATAGTTATAATGATTATAAAGATTAGTGAATTAATATTAAGTTTAGTAAAGTTTATTCCCATTGAATTTAGTAAATTATTATTAAACAATTTTATTCCAATCTATATGGTTAAATATATCTTACACTATAAGAGAGATATAGATGAAAATAAATTATTATTACATCCAATATATCCATTTTTAATTTTGATATGGTCATTAGATGGAATGTTAAACTATATTTATTGGTTCTTAAAGTTGAAAAATTTAGGTAAGATTATGAATCATAGAACTTTTGTAAATGTTAAGATATATTTAACATTAACTTTATTTATTGTTGAATCTATTACTGAATTCTTGTTATTATTTTTATCATTACAACAATCTGAAAATTCATTATATCAACATAGATATCAAGAAATATTTGTTAAAGTTATACTATTAGTATTCATTCCTACAAAGATTATATTATTCAAAAGATTATTTATTAAATATTTTAAATTAGAAAACTTTATAAAAATTGATTAATATCTTTAATCACTTTGTTTGCATAATTTTCACGTTCATCTGCATCCTTCATTAGTGAAATTTTTTCTTTAGCTAGATTAATCTTATCAATTAACACAGTTAAATCCATCATTTCTGTTTGAAATTCTTCTTCTTTTTCTTCTTTAATTTCCCTCGTAATTTCGTCATTATTTTGTGATTCTTTTTCATCATTATCACTAATATCATTATTGCTATTTTCGCATATCCAATTATTTGTTTGAATGATTTCCTTTATTCTATCAATTCCAATCTTTTCATTATATTCATTTTTACCAATTGAATTAAAATTTATTATTTCAATTATACCATTCAATTCTTCATTTTCATTATATGATTGGAATAGTGTGTCATTATCATCATTAATGTCATCATCATTAATGTCATCATCATTATTATCATTATTACCATCATTATTATCATCATCAATTGTTACACCAATAACAAAATATTCTATTTCTTCATTACTATTTTCCATTTGTACCTTTAATATATTATTCAGATGAATAATTGTATCTTGTTGATCCATTTCCTTATTGATCATAACTATAATACCACCAATTAAACCTCTTATTTCATCCCATTCATTAGACGTAAATGATTCAGTCCATTCCTTAAAACTGGATACGTTATTATTATTGAATTCATCAATCCAACAATGTATATGATAGTTATCATATTTAGTCTTTATATTAATATCATGAATTATACCATTATGTTCACTTGATTTAGGTATTGTATCAACATTAGGTAGAGAGTGTAATGTTGATAAAAGTGTCAATTTCTTTGACTTGGGAGGTCCAATGATCATTAATCTATCCCTAACTGAATCAATCATTTATATATTTCAAAGTATAGTGCTATTTAATTACTGTCTTCATCAAATAACATTACAGTTTTCCAATCACTTACTGTTCTTATTTTATTTTGTATTAAAGGTTGGTTCGGTAAAATAATTTTATTTTATTTATCCGGAGAAGGCTTACCCGGAATATAAGATAAGTCAGAACAATGCGGATCATATACAAACAGGGTGAAATAAGAGGATGTTTATAAAGAAATCAGTTTCATTTACTAACATAGAATAGTTCCAGACTCCCTTATTATCTCCGGTATTCATCATAAGATTTAATTCTTGTTTATTGTGCTTGTTGTTGTTCTTTTTGGTTGTTCTTTTTTAATTCTTGTTTTGATCAATTCATAATTCCTTATCAGTTTATCAGTCACGATTACAATCAACGTTTCTCAACTAATTAAAAATATAAATAGTTAAAGTATCGCCCACCACCTTCATGAATAAACCAACAAGACGTATTATACAATTATAAATATAGAACTTACACATTATATACCCGAGTAATATCATCATGAAGACATACTCTTCATTTCTTACACTGTCATCTTGTATTATATTAGTATCTGCACTTAGAATTCCATATTTAAATCAAGATATTCAAATACCCTTTCTAAATGACTTTTTACAACAACAACAATACTTTAATCAATACTTTAATCAATACTTTAATCAATACTTACCACAAACTAAACACTTCAAGGAGGATGAAACCACTGAATATGATGGTGATAACTGTCCAATAAATATACCTTTATCATGTACAAATCATTCTACTATTGAAAATTCTTGTTGCTTTGAATACCCTGGAGGTGTATTTTTACAAACTCAATTTTGGGACTATTGGCCACCAATTGGTGATAATCAAACATTTACTAATCATGGTGGTTGGCCTGATAATTGTGCCATGGATGGTAGTTTCCAACAATTTTGTGATCCTCCATTAAATATTGAAAGTGTTACTGATATTCTTTTAGAATTTAATGAAACTGAATTATTAGAATTTATGCAAAAGACTTGGAAAAATTTAAATGGTAATGATGAAAGTCTTTGGAAACATGAATTTAATAAGCATGGTACTTGTATATCAACTTTAAAACCTTCTTGTTATGATAAGGATACATTCATTAAGAATCAAAATGTTGTTGATTATTTTAAAATCACTGTTGAATTATATAAACAATTACCAACCTATGATTGGCTAGTTGATTCAGGTATTTATCCAGATGAAGAAAAGACATATACTAAAAGTCAAATTCAAGATGCCTTATTCAAAAAATTTGGTTCTGAAGTCTATATTGCCTGTGATAGATATAATGCATTAAATGAAGTTTGGTATTTTCATCAAATAAAGGGTTCGTTAAAATCTTCATTATTTTATAGAGTTGATTCATTCTCTAATTCAAGATGTCCTGAACAAGGTATCAAATTCATGCCTAAGAAACAATATAATAAAAGACCAGGTTCTCCATCAAGTCCAATCAATAGACCAAGACCAACTGGTGATTATAAATTAGGATTTGTCAAATTAACTGGTCAATCTGGTTGTCTAATTAAGAATGGTCAATGGTATTCAAGTGGTACATGTGCTACATATAGATTGGAAAAGGCTCCATTTGGAGGTTATAATTTAAGATCAAATGCTGGATATTGTGCTATTGATTCATTCAATGAATTGACTTGTAATTCTAAAATTAAGGAACCTGTTCAATTTGATTACAATGAAGAAACTAAACTCCTATCATTAGGTGGTGATTCTAAATTCAGTGCTGAGAAATTTCCTGCTAGATTCCAAAAAGTGCCTGTAAGTCCTGGTGATTCTGGTGATATTAAATTCAATTTAAAATTTGAGTAAATAATGTTGCATTACAAAATATAAACTCATTACATACATTAGAAGATAAAGAAGAAGAAAAACAAACAGTTTGCATCATTTCAAAAGAGAAAAAAATTATTATTTAAGAACATGTAATCATTATAAATTAAAATCATACTATGTAAATAAGATATGACTATTTAATTAGTTAAATTCTGTAATAAGTATTCTGTAGAGTCCCTATTTTCTCTATTTGTTTTCGGTCTGATAGATGAACCATTCAGACTATTCTGTAATGATATATTAAAGATATCTTGCAGATTTTTTGAAAAGGTTTGGTCATCTCTACCATTTAAAGATGACTTTCTTGGAGTTTTAACTTTCCTTATATTCCCTATTGGTGTATGGTCTAATGGATTGATTAAGTTGATCATGAATTTCTTATCTTCATTTGCCTTCCTTAACAATGATTCATAGTATATATTCTGTCTCTCTAATTTATTTTCTAATTTGTTAATATTTACTTTATATCTTTGAGATAGTTTATATAGGTCATCATAATTATTCTCAAGAAAATCAAGATATTCATTCAATTGATCTAAATCATCTCTATATCGTCTAGATTCTTCATTTTTCTCATCAATATTTATATTTTGTTTCTTGATTATGGCTTTATATTCAAAGATTTGTGATTCTAATTGTAACATTCTCTCTTTAAGCATTTTGATTTCTTCTTCGCTGTATATACTTGAATTATTTCTGGTGTTCTTGTTTATTTGATTCGAATTATCATCTTTTATGGTTGAATCCAATTTTGAAGTACTCGCTTTTGGCTCGTCTTTATATTTATTCAATATCTTATTCAGTTCGTAATCATTATCCACTATATTATTTATACTATCAGCTGCAGCTTTCAATCTTGTTTTCAATTCAGGGATTTTTGCACTGTTATCAGAAGACTTTGTACTCTTTGATGATAAAGAAGAAAAATAGAATGGGTTTTTTATATCTATCTTGTCACTTTTGTTTGTTGTTGTTGTTGGATTTGGAGATGTTGATAATTTAGGTATAAATTTATTAAGAAATGATTCTCTATTTCTCTTAGAATCACGCTCATATTGATCAGATGCCATATATTTCAGATTTTCCTTACTTAAAATTTTTGAATCAATATCAAACTTCATGTTTTTTGGACTTGAATTTATTTTCTTAGTTGGTGAATACAGTAATAATGAATTGAAAGTATCACCCAGATCATTCTTATTGGATGGTCTTAAAGCAGCTTTGAACCTATCACGAGCCCTCTTCTCCTCTCTTCTAACATTCGATAGTGTCAGATAGTCATATGTATAATTCTGGTTTCTATCTGGAGATATGGATGTCATTGCAACCTTGAAGTGTAATGGTCTAGCTATATATGATATATCAATCAATACATTTAGTTAAGAGCATTATGGTTTGTTTTGATTTGTTTGTTTTTGTTTTGTGGTTAAAAAAAAAAAAAAAAACGTCAAAAAATAAAAAAATAAAAATGAAAACAAAACAAAACAAAACAAACCTTCTACATTTATTGGAAACAATTCAAATCAATTCTCAATCAAAGCCATTCTATAACGGCTGTATATACTGGAAGATACATCTCTTCAAACTAAAATCTCATTATTAATTCTTGGATTATCGTTTTTAAGCGCTGCAAGACTGTATCCCTTATACGATTCTAGAAATTTCCAAACAAAACAAAGCAAAACACGTCAAGGGGGGCAAAGGTAAACAAAACAAGTTCAACGACTGTATCAACATCATAGTCATAATTAATCATATTTCTCTTGTCCATTCATATAATATAGATTCTAAAATCATTATATAGTGCTTTTTAATAGAATCTTACATTATTTAGTATTGTTAAAATTGCCATGTCATGGCCAGCCAACTAAATAAATTCAATAGTCCTTCAAGAAAAAACTTTCTCAAGGCTCAAAATTTCTTTTCTGAAAACAAACAATCAAAAGAAGTCATATTGAATCAAAATAAAGCATTAGCCAAGAAGGCATCATTTCTCATGTCCAAAATCAATGAATTAGAGGTCAAGATCTCTGATTTGATTCAAGAAAATATTGAACTACGTTCAAATAATACAAGAATTGAGGATCAAAAGAAAAAATGGTTAGAAGAAAAATTAGATATTATTGAATCTGGTATTAGTCGACGCTTTGAAGATATGTTCCAAATGTTTACTACTATTAGATCAAATGAAGGATTATCGGAATCAACATTATCCCTAAATAACATTATTGGTAATATTTCAAATTCAAATATTAATACAGCCTCTACTAGTGATAAAACTGTTTCATTTAATGACATTAAATCACCTCCACCAAGATCAAGAGATGCTGATAAATCTAAAGAAAGAAGAAGAAAAAGTGCACGCAGAGAATCAATGTACATTTTACGTCAGCAATCACCTCAAAGAGAGATTGTAGCTCAAGTCGGAGCTGAAGCAAATATCGAAGCTTCAATTGGACAAGAACATCACTCAATACAAAGTCTTTCTATAGATAGTTCCAGCACTAATTACGATACTGAAATCCAACCTAATGAAGAGAGTAGTATATTTAATAAGCCAAGCATATTCAATGAGCCACAAAATGACTTAGATAAAGAACAAGAACAAGAAATTTATAATCAAATTGAGAGATCTTTCAATGATGAGTCAAGACAATCAGACCCAGATCACGAAGATATGCCTCATACTTACAATATACCAATGCAAACTAATTTCAATGAATTTTTGGATGTTTCTACTTTAAACAGTTCCAAAGGTGAGGACCTAAAAAGCATGGAGATCAATACTTCTTTAGAAATGTCAATTCCAGAGGAAAATGATAGCAATAATGATAGCAATAATGACGACGACGATGAATCAAATAAAACAAAAGAAGCTAGTGATCAATCGCTATCTGATGAAAATTCAAGTGTACTAGAGCAGGCTACTAGTTTATCCCCAATTAAATTGACCCCACAACATATACAACCACAGCAAGAGCAACCGAAATTTAAGGTTTTTTCAGATAAGCATAGTGATGATAATAATAAAAAATCTGAATTAAGTACATCAAAGAAACTTGACACTCCAGCTATGAAGTTAAAAATTCAAAAATTAGCAGAAGAGTCGATTCATAAACCACCGGACAAGCTTTATTCTGCCACTAGCTACAATCAGAATGAGGTCGGCGATGAAGATGATGAAGTATCAGAAATTATGAAAGTCACTAATAAAGTGAACCATACTAAATCAAAGAGGGTGAAGCAAAAATCCTCAGATGACGATGCAATGCCTGTATCATTAGTTTCAGAAACCAGAAGAACAAGAGGAAAACAAATGAATTACGCCGAACCATCATTGAGAAAGAAAATGAGAAGAACATCTGAAAAGTTCACAGATGCTGTTGTTTCACTTGACTTCACAGAATCTGATCCTATCTTAACTGTCAGCAAAATGCCGCTTTTGAAATTGCCGCTCGAACCATTGAATGCAATTATTGAGCCATCAAAAGGTTCTAATAATTTGGTGGAAAGTAAGGGAGATACTACACAATGCATTTCTGACAACAAACATGATCAGGCCAATAAATCGGATGATACTAACGAAGATGCAAATTCATCAAAAAATAGAATCATGATGTCTTCTAGCAAGATTAGAACCATGGTTCTACCAAAGCCTTCATTAACTAACGACCAAACATTGATTTCAAATCCACAATCATCACCTAGTAAATCAAAGAGAAAATGGAGAGTAGCTGAATCAGATGATAAAAATGTTACAAAGAGGAGAAAACCATTGTCAGAATTAAAGAACTCCTCAAACTTAAATAGCAACATTGTCAAAAAAGGAAGTAATAAAGATTTAAATCCAAAGAAGAATTATCTGCTGGATATTGCACATAACGAGCTGTCAGTTTTTGACTTGGTTGAAGAAAGTGCAGTAGGTGTCCCAAAGACATATAAGGGAAACCCAGACATAAGAACTAAGAGAAAATCAAGCACTGGTTCAAGGCGTAATAGCATGTTGCTATAATTTTTCTGTATAATATATTCATGTCTTAAATGAAATATATATCGTTGTTTCAGTTGTATTTGTAATATATTATCCTACAGATAAATAATAATATGAACAATTAACTCAATACATTAGAATTGTTTAATTACTCTGTATAATTTAAACTATTATCAATTTCTTTAAACACTCATTTTCATGGCAATTCTTGAATGACATTTATAATCCTCGATTTCAAAATCATCATACTTGAAATCATCTATATTATCAACTTTACGTTTAATCTTCAAAGTTGGGAACTTATAAGGTGTTCTAGTGATTTGTTCCTTCAATGCATCTATATGATCCAAATAAACATGAGAATCACCTAAAGTATGAATAAATTCACCACAATCCATATCAACAACATGTGCAATCATCTTAGTCAAAAGTGCATAAGATGCAATATTGAATGGAACACCAAGGCCCATATCACAACTTCTTTGGTATAATAAACAAGATAGTTGAGGTTTACCATCCTTTGGAAAGTTAACATAAAATTGAGAGAAAACATGACATGGTGGTAATGCCATCTTTGGAAAATCTGGAGGATTCCAAGCAGACATTATAATACGACGATCATATGGATTGGTCTTTAGCTTATGAATAACTTCACTTAATTGGTCAACACCTTTCCCTGTATAATCAGCATCACAATCAGTATACTGAGCACCAAAATGTCTCCATTGGAACCCATATACAGGGCCAAGATCTCCTTCACGTCTTTCTGTTAAACCTAATTTATCTAAATATTCACGACTTCCATTACCTTCCCAAATTTTAACACCTTGTTCACTTAACTTCTTACCATCAGTACAACCAGCAATAAACCATAATAGTTCAAGAATGATACCTTTAGTGAATACCTTTTTTGTAGTTAGTAGTGGGAAAGTATCATCTTTCAAACTAAACCTTAACTGCGGTGGTCCAAAAATTGATAATGTACCAGTACCAGTTCTATCTGGTCTATGTTCACCTTCGTCTATGATTCTTTGACATAAGTCTAAGTATGCCTTTTCTTCTTTATTGTCATGTGCTTGTTCTTGATCTTGTGTCATCTTTAATGTATTATACTTGTTTAATAATAGTTCAATATAGGAGACGATGAGTAAATGATTAATGATAAACAGACGCGAAATTTTTTGATGATTTTTTTAGAATGAAAACTGCGCCAAACTTCGAAATGACACAAATGATACAGAATCTAAATATGAAAAAAGTAGTTTAGTTGGCTGTCTATCACTGTATTTGGATTCATCACACTTGTTAAGTTCAATAAGCTTCTATTTGTAAAAAATAAAGCATAGTTAACGGGAACCTTAAGTTCGTAATCTACTATCCTTAACTTTTGTCTTTCTTAGGCGTCCTTTCAGCTAGTACAATGTTCGGATTTAACAAATACTACTGAACTGTTAAGTTATGCTAAGGTTGCTGCTTCTACTGATAATTTGTAGATGAATGTTATGAATTCAGATTATACAATGATTTGGTTTTCTTCAACTGTAACTTCTTTATTTTCAAGAGATGGTTCTTTCTTTTGTTCAGTGTCTTTAGATTCCTCAGTAGTTGAAAGTTTCTCTGGAATTTTAAAATCTTCTTTATGAACTCTTCTTAATGAATCATCAGTATCATTATTGATCAAAGATTTTTCAAAGATTTGTTCAATGTTATATCTTTCATAACTATCATAATCCTTACCATTAACAACACACATACCAATGTTAGTTTTAAAACATTCAACAAGAATTAATTTTTCATATCCTTTTAAATCAACTTTATGACCACGATCATTACCAACAGCTTTAGCGATAGTTTGTATTATACTCATTTTATCAATTGTATTGAACGATCTACTATTACTCTTGATGGCAAACTTAATTGGTTCTTGACCTTCTTCTTTATGGAAATGAGGTTGTAAAACTCTTTCTGCTAATTTAGTTAATTCTTCTAATGATGCAGAACAAGAATAAGTAATTGGAGTTAATTTTAAAGAATACCTCGTTCTTTTCTGCTTTGAATCTTTTAAATCTTTACAGATGGCATTTACCAAATCAACAGGTATAGCTGGTCTTCTTGTCTTTATAAATGTAACACATTCTGTATTTAGATCAATTGGTTTTAATATTTGTTTCTTATCAGTATCAATAGTTTTGGCTTTTAATTCATTTAATTCTTTAGCAATAGAATCTTCAATTGATAATGGTTGACGTTCCTTATCATTATCATCATCATTATCATCTCTTTCATCAACTTTAGCATCATCACCATATAGTTCTTTAACTTTTTCTTCCAATAGAGTCATTATTTCTCCAGCGCAAGATCTCTCTTTACGTCTTGCACAAGTCACATAAATCCCAGCAGTGGAAGGATCTAAAAGACCAGAAGTAGTAAATTTATACTTCTTCTTGTTTCCACCAGAACCATTACCAACCCCCTTCCTCTTTTGACCAGACATCTATTAATAAATATTTTGTTTTATTCGTTCGAATGAAGCAGTAAATAAATATTTGAATAAAAAAAATTATATATATATAAATGAAAAAAAAAAAAAATTATGTATGGCTACTACAATCATGAGGTTCAGTTAATAAGAAAGAGTCTTAAATTTTTATACTATATAAACACTAAACACAATTATTAGTATACTTTGTATGGATCTTGGTCTTCTTCACTGATAAATATTTCTGTATCTTGTAGATCTTTTTCCAATATTTGTTTCATTATTGGTAGGTAACCTCTTTCTGTATTTGAATGAAATGTAGTAACGATTAATTTACCCTTTTCCTTTAAGAATAATACTTCATGATGGCTTAATTCACCTGTAAAATATAGATCAATATCATCATCTCTAAGTTGATTAAATACAGAACCACCAGAACCTGCACATACTGCAAATTTTTTGATTGGTCTATTTATATCACCACTTATTAAAAGATTTTCAATACCTAAAAAAATTTTTAAGGATGATAAATCTAATTGTATAGATTTATTCAATTCAACAAGTCTACCAACACCAATTTCAGCATCTAACTTATTTGGAGAAATGACTGATTTAGATAATATATTCTCTGAATCATTCTTAATAACACCATTAACTAGCCAATCATTAAGACCACCTTTAACGGCATCAACTGCAGTATGAGGACAATATACGTTAATATCATTCTTTATCAATTTAATTAAACTAACATTTTGAGGATTATCAATATCTATCTTTTTAATCCCCTTGAAGATAAATGGGTGATATGCTAATATTAAGTTGACCTTCTTTGCAATTGCTTCATCAACAACAGCCTTTACTAAATCAATAGTCAATAGAATTCTAAAATTTGTGGCAGATGAACCATTTGGATAGGTGGAAAGGGCATCGACAAGAAGTCCAGTATTATCCCATGCTGTCTCTGCATACCTTATAGGATAGTGTTTCTGTATAACGTCTACAGCTCTTCTCAATGGGTTTGACATGATAATTTTTTCAACTTATAGTGTATAACAGTAGTAACTAAGTAATTATTTCTCAAGCAAAATCTCCGAATTAAAAATTCTTATTATCGATTCCATCTTCCAATAGTTTATTTTTGATCTATTTTATTTCTCTATTAACAACAACTTGAATTTCCTAATAAGTCTTAATACAATCATTATAAACAACTAAATAAAACTTCTCAAATGGGCTCAATATCTGCTGATAACTTGAGAGAGATCATCTTAATGAGACTTTCTAATGTACAGGAATGCTATGTAGAGGACATGAGTGGAGGTTGTGGCTCTGCATTTGCTGTTATAATTGTGTCCAGTGAATTTGAAAGAAAGAACAAACTAGTTAGATCGAGAATGGTGAATAGTCTACTTAAGGAAGAGATCGCATCAATACATGCATTCCAGCAGAAAACATTCACACCAGAAGAATGGGTTACACAGAGACTTAACTTCAATGTCTGATAATATTCATTAGATAAAATTGATTGACGATTGATAAAATATTGGTTATTGAATTGAATTTTAGGAAGGAAAAAAAAAATTAAACAGTGTTATTTCATTAAATCATCCCTTTACTTCTACAAGGGATTAGTGCTGGAACTATGAAGTTAAATTGAAGAGAGACTATTTGGTTAAAGATAATATATTTAAATGAACGTTACAAATAATAATTAATACTGTGAGATTTCTTATAGGAATATTCATGCATAAAAAATTGAGATCAAATTTTGTCATACAAAGATCTGTATATAACTACCATATATTATCAACTCTCTACTTGGAACATTAAATAAAATACAATGTGTAATAACATTCTTATACTACTACTGCTGCTAACACCAACTACAATAAATTATCAATTCGATAATTCAATTTTAATAAAGAAGCAATATGTACATTCAATAGAATTATTACAAAAGGTATAGTATATAGCACACACAGGATACACTCATAATAAAAAAAAATAGAAAATTGAACATAGAAAAATATAAAGTAAACCATAAAAATAAAGTAGTATAAAGAATAAGAATCAACACATAGTAATAATAATCGATTACCAGAATCAATCAAATACTAATGTAATTAATTAGAAATGAATAAAAAAATAAACATCATATCTCCCTCCATATCATAATAACAAAGTAAAACAAAATGCAAAAACAAGAAAAACATGTTACCACAAAGTGATAGTTGAACAAACCAAACCTAAAATAAAAACTCCTCACTACGCTAAAATCAATAATATCAACTAATATATGGTGGAGGTGGGGCTGAAACAGTAGCACTTTCTGCCCATATATTATGATTTAGACCCAATCCAACATTATTGAATAATTGAGTTTGAGATTTTCTTGGTGATTTGGATCTAATTAATCTAATTTGTTCGTTGATTGGTGAACTCATTGGTGCAACCTTGTTACTCTGATAATAATAATTATCTGGATGTTGTAATTTAGGTAATGGTTCTAAGATTGGAGATGTCATTCTTGGTGAAATCGATTGTTTATCGTATTGGAATGATGAAGTCTTTTCTTTATCATGTTCATATTCTTTCTTTTCAGTGTTGTTGATGTTGATATTAATATTGATATTCTTGTTTTGTAGATGTAATTTTCTTCCATTACGAATCTTAATTGGACTTGAGTCAGTTTCCGTAATATGATCAATTAATTCCTCTTTTTCGTCAACTAATGTAGAATCAGTGCTATTCATAGATACGGATCTTGTAGGTTTGATAACCACATTGACATTAGACACATTCTTATTTTTAGAAGCATTCTTATTAGTTTTCCCTAATTTAATACTTCTTCTCTTTAATGGAACTTTTTCATTGGAGTAATAATTCTTTGATTGGATTTTGGATATCTGGTTTAACATATTATTTAATGAATTATTTTGAACCAATACTGATGAAACTTTATTTAGTTCAATTAATTGTGAATTCTCAGCATTAATATATTTAAATAGACATGGTCTTTCCATAACATCTTTAAAATCAGTTAAATTCAAACTAAACGATTGTCTTTGTCTATTTAAAGTGGATAATTTGACCATATTAGCTGGTGATAGATCAGGCTCCGATGGGTTTACTTCAAAAATGGAAATTCTATTCAATGTCTTGTTATCTTTGGCATGTGGATGTAGTAGTTCGTTGACGCTATTCTTAGTGGTATATTTTTGTGATAGTTTATGTAAAACACTTGGTAAAACATCTCTAAATAGGTCTCTGATTTGATGTTCAATCTTCTTTTGTAAAAAATTCTCAATAACAGGAACTTGATCAAATGTTGAACTGACTTTAATGTTTTCTAATGGATCATTTTTAAAGACTAATGTCAATCCTTTAGTTTTACTAAATACAACAACTATAATCCCACTCAATTTAATATCACTTAACGTGACATTCAAAGGTAATGAAAACGGTTGCGAGCTTAACTTAAAGCTTGGTAAGGCAAAATCACCATTTAATTCTTGTGTGTTTTGTTCATAAATATTCAATAAGTTGGCTTGAATGCTTGTTTCTAAAGTTATCTTAGCGTCACCGTTATATTTTAGTTTGAATATACCTCTAAACCTATCATTGGCTAAGTCACCAATTTCTAAAATCTCAAATTCAGGTGAGCTATGGCCGAATGCTAGATCTTTAATCTTAATTTCAGATGATAATATATGAGGTCTTTTTCCAGAATTTAGAGCATCGTATAATAGCTCCTTAGTCCACGTCTGAAATGATCCTTCTTCTAGGACATTCCAATTGATGTTACAAGACATTCCAAAGTGGCTATATATATAAATCCTTGTTGATACTGACTCTTGGATATGTTAATATTATATGATCACTGAGCAAGTGTAGATCTTGCGCTAGTTAGTGAATATAATTATTCCGTACTTTTGATAATAGTTCCACTGGTTGAGTGTAATTCTTTTAAATGTTGGAAAGCAAAATAAATCCCAAATATTGCCGTAGAATTTAGAAAGCTGACAGCAGACGCAAAGGATGAGGTCCAAAGGCTTGAGGGGTATTAAAAGAATTCAGATCTAGGAAGAGAACTTCTCTAGCAAGGGCGTAAAATTTGTACAGGCTTCTGGGGCGAGATGGTAAGCTAACTAAAATGATTCAAATTTTAGATGTTTTTTTTTACAAAAAAAAAAAATTGTGGTGTTATTTTTTTGAGTCTTTTGGGTAATTTCCATATACAGTAATTTCTACTTCGGGTAATATTTGATAGATGGCTGATAATAGGTATTGTTATGATTATGGTATAGCTGATATTGATTAGTATACACTAAGTGAACAAAGTGAAGTTCTTAGATGTATCTAGATGGTAAACCCTATAGCAGAAGATAACTTATGTGTGCGAAATATGCATATTACATTTGCAATCACTATAAATTGATGTGAAGAATTGGCACAAAAGCCATGTCAATGTCACAAAATTAACCTAAATTAAAAGAAAAGTTTTACATATAACTTCATGAATTAAGCAGCCCTATCACAAGTGAATAATAACTATTAGATAGAATTAAATATATTTCTCTTTTGATAATATCAAAACCATCTAACCTATAAGTCACTCATTCATTCTTTTTTCAATTAATTGCTTAATTCTTTTCATACAACTTAAAGATTCAACACAAATTTTATAATGATTATTTTGAATCATCGTATCTTCTGCTGTCATCAATGCCTTTTATCATGTTCCGGAACAAGATGCTCACATATCAGCTCAGTACCTTTGATTTCTATGTTCGATATTGATTTTGTCACTGGTGTTGTTCCTTTCCATGACGCTGATCCAAATCATCTCAGTTCCGATTCCAAGATAGCAATTGAAGGCCAATATTTGGATAGGCGTTATAAGTTCATAATTCACAAAATTATACCAGGTCATATCAAAGTTATCATCAGAGCAAATGAGCAGGATAATGAATTATTACTTAATAAAGCTCTTGGATTAAAGGGCAAAGAAGATCTTGGCCCAATCATCTTTGATCTTAACCCAAATACTTTAGTTGAAATAAAGCATATAGCATCAATGTTAGATGCATCTCAATTGATTTCGGGTACTCCAAAGCAAATGAAACATCGTTTGAGGGAAACTATTGACAGAACTGATGGTATCAGTATAGAGCACCCCCTTTTATATTCGCATCTGATGCAACAACATGTATCAAGTTCTATTGGACCTGCCATTTTTATTCGCCCTTATTCAAATATCAAGAAAGGGCCAATATCAGCATTGAAGAACTTTGATCAAGACAGTCAACGACATAATTTTAATGATTTTATACCCATTAACCAAGAGTTTGAGTTAAATACTGGATTTACAACTTTGGATCTTGATAACTTTTTCAATATGGACCCAAAGATAGGAAGTTCTACAGATGATCTACCTCGCGAAGTCAAATATGATGAAGGTAACACAACTACTCAGAACCTTTCAATTGCCTTGCAAGAACTGATGTTAAATCAAAAGCATGCAGATCCAGTATCTGCAGAAAATGAAGCTTCTTCAATTAAGAATACTTCTCAATCAAATAGCCCACGGTCTACGCCATCTAAACATGGACAAGAACATGTTGATCAATTTGATGATTTTATCAAAAATACTGAAATGTTGATTACTGAAATGTCTGACAACATTAAAAACTCACGTCCTATTTCTTGAATAATAATATGGGATACTTTAAACTTCCTATATGATTTCTAGTATATGGCTTAAAAATTGATATTAAATAAATCTTTTGAGCTTTTGCTCCTTTGAAATTCTGTAATAAAAGTACATAATGTATACATATTTGTTATTTGAAATTTATTGATGTTATATGTATTTTTGTATATAGATAATCAAGCTAACTATTATTTCCTGCCCTAAACTTATAGAATCTAGATACCTTGGACTGAGTTGGGGTGTCAACTGGGCTTTGAGTCTCCATATTTTCCTTTAACTTAGACAGTAATTGTACTGCTATATCTGGTTTAACCAAATCGAAGTTCTTCATCCGTTGAGACTTGTACTCATCTAGTGAGCCTGACATCAATAAGTTAATTATTTGTCTTAGTTCAATGAAGGTGGATTCCAACGAAGAATCAGCGTTACCAGCATTTGTGGAGATTCTTTTCAATTTTTTATCATCCCCATCATTTGGTGATAAATCACGTAATACTTTTTCAATGTAACCTATATCTAGATCGAAATTCAAGATCGATTCTTTCGTTATCATTTTCGCATCTGATATGTTTCTTAAAAACTCTAAACTTAATAAATCAAAAACTTTATAAATTAATAATGATTTAATTGAATAGCTTAAATTGGAGAATGTTGAATTGAACATATTTGTTAAAAAATCACCCAAATCTTTGATTGAGTAACTTGGTTCTTTATATTCTACTTCACTTTCCCAATCATATTCAACCATACCCAATAAATCTTCAATATATGAATGAACCATGTCAAATAATTTGGTTTCAGATGATTGTAAAGTGCCCTTTAGCTGTTTAGTAGATGATAACGTTATAGCTGCGTTTAATTTCTTGCTCAATTCTAAACCAATTTCCTTTGACAGTATTAAAAAATATTCAATATTGATTAGATTTTGTGTTAATTCTTCTCTTGTTGATACAGAGCTCAATGATGTTTTGTAATGTTTATCAATAACTTGAACAAATAGAGCATCAATGTTATTAACAACTGCTTTGTGTAATTCATTGACATTTATT
>JAJMFI010000066.1:0-15305 GCA_030574595.1 Ruyongia chambardii
TATTTTCTTCTCAGTTTGGTAAATATTTCAACCAGTGCCAATAGAACAACAGTACCAGTATTTGGATAAATAGCACCATTACATGGAGAATCACGCTGGGCACCAATTATTAGAGCTTTATCACCTTGTTCTTGACCTTCGATTTTACCTAAGACGTTCCAGATTGCATGATCCTCTTTGAAGATAACAGTATTATTTAGTTCAATGGAAATAGAATTACCGTCACCACTATAATATCCATCAGATAGTTTAATACCTTTACCATCCAATTGAGACAATAATGGACTTACTTGGTTTCTTGTTAATGGAATACTCGGTATCTTTGCGACGCTTGCCGACTCATACTCAACTCTAGAGGGTATTGAACTTGTTGACCAGCCAGGAGTTAAGGGATCACCAGTATAATATTCTGGGATAGCAACACTTACTCTTTCATATGAATCTGCATATTGTTCATCTTCATTATCAGATATAAATATTATACCTTTGCAACCATACATTTGAGCATATAATACTTTAGAACTTGTCGGAATTTCACCATATTTGATGATAACAATTGAATTCTCAATATTAACATTACCATTATCTCTCAAATCATCAAAATCTTTTCTCATTCCATAATTAGCGTATATCAAATTACCAGTAACTTGACCTTCAATAGATAGTGGGTTAAATTGATCACCTAAATCAATAGTTGTATCTATACCATCATTATTAATATATTTAATATAACTTTTATTTGTTGGGAAATTTAATAATGTCTTTAAAGTTTGAAAATCAATAATTTTTAATCCATTCTGTTCATAAAATGATTCAATATATTGAGCAGCAGCTAAACCACCTTCTGTTCCTGTGAGATGTTGAAATGAAGATAAATATTCCAAATTTTCCTCCATAGCCTTTAAATCAATATTTTCATCTATAAATTGCGTTAATAAATTTCTATCACTAAATGATCCACCAGAGGTCTTTGAATTATCAGATGGAAACATTCCTAATGATGTTATTAGATATACAATGATTGACATTATTATAACATAGCCAAATCTTTTCAATATTAGTGGATTTCCGACTCTACTAATATAACCGTCAATCTTCATACACATATGTGAGTATAATTCATACAATGGATCCAATATTCTTTGAACTGGAGAAACAACTTTAGAATTGAATCCATAAACAAATCTTTGGCCTGCAAATCTTGCTCTCTCCAATGGATTCATATCCACTTGATTAGTGGTGGGACTACCTAATGGGTCTTCAATCTCCATTTGTTCCATAATATGAGTAGAGTCTTGTGCCTCCAAGTCTCCATCATTTGCTTCGTTAGTAGCATAATCATATTCTGGGGGATTAGCTGGTAGCTCAGAGTAGTTGTGTACCATCTATAATATATTATATTATGCTCAAAGCAGGGAATTGTAACGGAGGGCAAACTGCTAACTGATATGGGTTAAATAAAAGTTGGCGTTTCGTATACTAAGAAGGAATATTATTATTTGGTATGCGCACATATTTTAGTATATTATTAGTAACAAGAACATCTTAAAGCTTTTACAGTATATTTATATTAGCAGGTACATCAGATTCTTACATACATGCCAACTTTTGTTCATAACGCTCTGATATGTAATTTTGTATAATAACCATTAGACCATTAGGGTATAAAAACTTTACAATATTGTGTATCTCACTGGTAAATTAATTTTACCACTCGTAAGCTCTTATTTCTAGTCAGTAATTGTATGTAGCATATATGGGATCATAATCAATCGTACCAGTTATATAGAGTTATCATAGTAGAACTGGAAACATGTGAGATAAGAAAGTGATTGAGTGATTCAATCTATTGGTTTTAATTTCCCATTCGTTTAGCGGTGATGGTCTCAATAATTTGAAGCGCGATGATTAACAGTTGATAGTAGTGAGCTATCCAGAGCAATACAAAGATTGTGAAATTAAAAATGGTCTAATGCATTAAAATAATATATGTTATAATTTATATGTTATAATTTATATGTTATATTTTGTATGGTGTATGTTTTATATGTTAGACGTCTGCTTGCGAGCAAATCTATCAGCGATAGATAATGGGTTAACATAAACTTGATCAACTTTAGCAGCCTGTAAATGAATAGCAGGAATCATCCATTTACCACAACTACATCTGGTACCTCTCCAGGTATATCCACCTACTTTGGAAGAACATTTTGGACAAGCTAGTTTACCTTCTAAATCACCTTCTTGACCTGCTTCAGCAGCTAATAATTGATCTTTCATCCAAATGATTGGTTCCACAAAGAAATGACTACATACATCTGAACCAGCTTCTGAACTAAGAATACGTTTTTTACGAGGAACTTTTCTGATGAATAATGATTGTTCTGATTCATCATCTGGTGGTGAATGACTAATATATTTATCAGATGTGGCCAAAGTATGTCTGCATTTCTTACACCTTAGTGTTGTTGGTTCATTATCTTCCTTTAAATCTACTTCTTCTTCATCTTTTTCTTCGGCAGAACGTTCTTTAATAGTACCATCTGGCTTAGTTATATCTTCTTCTTGTTGATCAGGTAATAGTATTTCGTGCGATTTCTTTTCCTCCTGCTCCAATTCCCAATCTTGAAATTTTGGTGACTCTTTATTGAATTTACAATCCATACCATAATATAAGAATAGCTGTTCCCTAAAGTTTTCATTTGGAGATATTATATCTCTTTGTCTCTTGATAGCGTATAGTGCCTGTTGTACATTGAGCATGTATTTTTTCATTAAGAAGGCAGCTACAATAGTTGGTGATCTTGATATACCAGCTTGACAATGGATCAGTATTTTAGTTTTATGTGTCTTTTTAACATTTCTCCCAAAAGTTTTATTCACTTCCTCATCTGGAAATAATGCATAATTTATGAAATCATTGGCTCCATCGAAGTATTGTATTATATTTGTAAAATAATCATCATCAACTGGCACAATGAAGCTTTTCACATTTGGATATTTGACAGGATCTAGCTCAAAATCCTTAAGAACAGACACTATATGCGTGAAACCATGATTTTCCTCTAAATCCTCTAGGGCCCCTATATGGATACCACCAAGTATTCTTGAAATAGTCATTTAGATCAAATGGGAAAGTCAAAAGGTATCATTCATTGGTCTTCTCATCTTCCTTCCTTTTTTATAAGATTTTATCAATTTTTTATTTTACGCCAGGAAATTTATGGCACAAAAATAAAAATCTCCAAATACAGTAATCAGTTCGCGCCAATATTGTACTCAACTGTATTTCTTCAAAAGTAGTGTTACTTGATAGCTGATTTCGGTTTCTAATCTAAGAGATAATCTGACTTTTATAACATTATGCAACATGATAAGTAAAATGGATTACTTAATGGCTACTTTGATGAAAAGCAGAGACAAAGATGGCATGAAATTTTGTTAGCCAAAATTAAAAAAAAAAAAAAAGAATTTAACAAAATTTTTCTATGAATTTAATTGATTAAACAGTAACCAGTATTTACAAAGATCATTAAGTTGCCTTAGACAACGCGGTTCAATTAATCATGTACAGAGGTCGAAATAACTATAATAACAACAACAGTGGTGGTTACCATGGTGGTAATAACGGGAGCATGCAGATAGACAGCAATAGTTCATTCGGGGGACCTAACAATAATAATAACAATAACAATATTAATATGATGAGACCAGGACAAGTGAATACAATGGCTAACGAAAGAGCTAAGAATCAACAGGTTATGGTTGAAATCAAAGGTTGGAAAGGGGCATCTGTTCAAGACATGACTTCTTTTGTTTCAAGAAAGACAAGAATTGCGTTATTGGAGGTTCAAGCTGATGGTGATATAGCTAGAGGTTATGCTAAAAATCAAGCCGATGCTGACGCTTTGATCAAGTGGAATGGTGTAAGATTTGCTGGTGATGCATTGAAGTTTACAATAAAGAATCCAAATTCTGTTGATACAATGTCATTACTGCAAAGTTTCTTACAGAGAAGATATAATTCACAAGCAAAATTATTAGATTTAACAAATATTTTCAGTGACCCAGAATTACAATCATCAGGTTCATTGAGCTCCACTGCTACACAATCAAAAGTTTTTTTAGCATTAATCAAATTAGCAGCACAAGCTAAGCTTGATGTTGAAAGTATAAACTTTTCACAAAATAATTTAGATACAGTTACAGGTATTAGTACATTAGCACAAAGTTACCCAAATTTAGTCAATCTTTCATTAGCAGATAATAGAATCACAAGAATAAAATCATTAGAAATTTGGAAGAACAAATTCAAATCATTAAGAGAACTTATATGTGTTAATAATCCAATGATTTCTGACCAATCATATAGAGATGAAATATCTCAAATATTCCCAAGACTAATAGTTCTTGATGGTATTATCATCAGAGATGAATCTAAATTGAATTCAATTTATCAATTTCCAGTCTTAAAGAAGCAATTTTTCTTTGAAGATTCAGATATTCAAAATATTGCAACACAGTTTGTATCTAATTACTTAAAGCTATGGGATGAAGATAGAACAAAACTACTGAATTTATATTTACCTGAATCTCAATTTAGTTTATCAGCAGATTCAAGTGTTCCTGCGAGTGCAGATTCTTCTCAAATATCATTTGGCTATTATATTCCAATCTCAAGAAATCTAGAAAGAGTTTCAAGTGAGAGAACAAGAGGACAACGATTAGGTAAGGGACCAGAAGAGATTGATAAATTATTTAAAACTTTACCTACGTCAAAACATTTATTACAAGAGAATCCAAATCTATATTCAGTTGAGTCCTGGAGATTTCAAAATGGTTTAATGATTTCAGTTCATGGTGAATTTGAAGAGAGTGCACGTCCAGTTAATGATGCCCAACAACAACGTTCAAGAAGTAGAATTATGGGTAGCACAATAACAAAATTGACTAAAAAATCATTTGATAGAGTTTTCTTCATTTTTCCTGGTCAAAATGGTAACATGATAATTGCCTCTGATTTACTATTAGTAAGACCATTATCTAAATGTGATGCATGGATTGAAGCTCCAAATACAGCTTCATCAGCTATCAATAACGCTACAGTGCAACAAGCACCATCAACGATTGGTGTTACTTCAACTCACCCTCTATCTGCCCCATCCTCTGCTATAGGCACCAATGGATTGCAGATTCAACAGCAACAACCTCCATTATCAGCTCCACAACCATCAACTAACAATATTCCACTAGAGGTGATGAATCTACAACCAATTCAACAACAAATTATTTTAAAAATTCATCAAGATACAAAGTTAAATTTAAAGTTTTCCATGCTTTTAGCTGAACAAAGTAACTGGAATTATGAAGTTGCCATTAAAGGGTTTACCCAAAGTCATTCTCAAGGACAAATTCCACCAGAAGCATTTCAATAGATGAACTGAACACCAAACATATGATTCATATTTACTTGTATGAAAGATTAAGAATATTTAAAAAAAAAATCATTCAACTAATTAAATAAAATTGAAAAAAAAGTGTATAGCAGTTTTATTTTCTTGATTGCTAAATAACTTTTTTGTTATTTAGCAACAGTTTATTAATTAATATATTTTTATTTCCAGCTTTTAAGCATCAATCATTGATCATAAAAATTGATCTAAGATGATTACTACTATTCCATTAAATTGTGTTTTTAATTTTTTTATTTGTCTGTAGAATTAATTACGAGGAAATATTATTCATTTATACTAATAAATATAATATGCATTTTGATGTGGTAGCCGGTGTTTATATTCCTTTAACATTATAGTAGTGATCTTCAAGCGTTTGAAAACCTTGATATATTCTCTTACCATCGTTAAGCTAGGGTATCTTCAATCATCTAATACCATATCTTGATCTGATGAATTTTGATCAATGAAGGAGTCCTCTTGAATATTAGAAGCATTTATTAAAATTGAAGCTGAATTATAAGACTGATGAGAGAAATGTCTTGAATTATTGGTATTACCATAATCGTTATTATTATTGATATGAGTTTGATTCTCTATTATATTTGGAGAGCTATTCATGTTTGTATTAGCAGAAAGTTGATAGTCATTATTAACGCTACTATTTCTCCATTGTGCTGATATAGATGCAGAGACAGAAGCACTATTTAAATTTTGATAGTTTCTATTATTATTCCCATTATGAATAGTATTGTTATTTGGTGTTTGAAGGATGGCGCCATTATTGGTAGTATTGATGCTACTGTTATTCATATTATTATTATTGCTATTATTATTCAATTCTTCTACATCTGAATCATTTTCATATTCCTCATTTACCATAAATCCAGCATCATATTGATCTTCAAGGTCTTGTGTTTCATAGACATCATCATCTTCATCATAGCCATTAAGATCATCATAAGAGTTTTCATCTTCATCATTATCAGGAATTTCATCATCAAGATTAAGTAAGTCAGTAGCCTGTGTCTCAACTTGTGGAGATTGAATCTCTAATGGTTGCTGTGTATGAACTTGAACTGATTGTGTTTGATCTTCAGTAGTTGGCATAGAGAGTTGAGGATCCTGATTCATATTCAGGCTTTGTTGTATATTCTGTTCCTGACCCTCATCCACCATATTTTCAGCGGTTGGGATAGGTTCTTGATATTGTTCCTCCATTTGTCTCTTTAAATCCATTTCTTCATGTAGTGCTTGTATTGTTTTACCAACACCTAGAGGGATAAGATATGAATATCCTAATGTTCTAATTGCTCTTAGCTCATCCAGTAGATTTTCATTATTCTTTAGATCAGCAGAGGCACCAGGTCTATGAGATGAATAGAAGCTTAATGGAGCAGAATATGTGGATAATGATCGATTTATATTGTTGTTATTATCGTTATTGCTATTAAAGTAATCATTGTTACTATTATTTGAATCCATATTTACTTTCTTTATAGAAGCTAATGGCTTCTGCTTCGTTACCCAAAGACTATGCGGGTCATTGGGTGTAATATTAGGCATGTACATCTTATGATTTTATTAAGATATCTGATATTAATATCAAAGTTTTATAAAATTTTGACTAAACTATAGAAATATAGTATAGGAGTTGATTGTTAATTTGTTTTGATATGTATACACAAATAATATAAAATCAAAATATTCAAATGTTTAGCAATTTTCACCAAATTTAATTTTTTTTTTCTAACTCTGTAAACAAACACATCAATAGGTAAGCAAAGTATATTGCTGACTATAAAGATATCCAATATATAGATACACTATCATCAAAAACTTCGCTCAAATTACTCAAAATTTAGACACCAAATTTCTTCTATTTTGTTTCAATATATGAGCGTGCGTCTACCAATTTTCTTCCTATTTTAAATTTTCGTTCAAAAAAAAAAAATGAAGGTTTACGTGTTTAAATAACTGTTAAGTATAGAGACCATAGCATATTAGTATTATTTCACCTATATTTGATACATTAAAGTAGTAATTTTTTTGATATAATTAAAGAGAAGCTATTATAGTATTGAAAAATGAACTCCAGATACAGCTATGATGACAATTCACAAACATGGCCAGTGTTTGCCTTGTCTGTGTTAATAGTTACATTGGCCCCATTTACAATTAGTGCCATCAACTCTCTATTCATTAATTCATCAAAGGAAAAGACTATTGGTCAAATAGATGATTATGAAATCGATCATAAGGTCCAAACATTTAGAGCTAGTCATAAGAGACAAAAGAAATTCACAAAGAGATTCTGGTTTTTACTTATTGGTTGGTTATCTATTTTCTTTTTAATTTATCAAATAAAGACTACCGATATTGTCAATTCTAATGCCAATAGTTTTGATCCATATGAATTATTAGGTGTAGAATATGGTACTTCTGATAAGGAAGTCAAATCACATTATAAAAAGTTAACCATCACATATCATCCAGACAAGATTAGAAATAAATCAGAAGATGAGATGAGAGAGATGGAAGCTAGATTTGTTTTAATTACAAAGGCTTATAAGGCATTGACTGATGAAGTTACTAAGGAAAACTATGAAAAATATGGTCATCCAGATGGTCCTCAATCTACAACTCATGGTATTGCATTACCTAAATTTTTAATTGAAAGTGGTGCCTCTGAATTTGTTCTAGTTGCTCTTTATATTGTTTTAGTTGCCATTGTTTTACCATTGATTGTTAATAATTGGTGGACTAAATCAAAGAGTTATACTAAAAGAGGTATTCATACTGAAACTGCTGCATTATTTGTAGAAAAAATGTTGAATCATAAGCCTTCATCTGTTGTTAGATTATCTACCATTCTAAATTGGTTATCAGAGGCTAAAGAATATGAAATCATGTTTCCAAATAAATCATCTGAAGAAGTATATCAACTGTTTGAAGATCATTTAAATAGATCTGGTATTACAGAGGATCAATTGAAAGCAGTATCAATTACTCCAATTTTAATTTCTGGTTTAATTGATATTTGTGCATCATTTAGAAATACTGAAATTACTGAAAATGCTTCAAAGGCATTAAGACATATTATTCAAGCTGTACCAGAATCATCAAAGGCTCAACTATTACAATTACCATATGTTAATCCAAAGACTATTGAAGAGAGTAAAATTAAAACTTTGGGAAGATTATTAACTTTAAAGAATGAAGAAATTAAAAAAATCTTAGGTATTGAAGATGATGTTAAATTACAAAAAGCTTTATCAATTGCATCAAAGATTCCAATATTAAAATTAATGAAAGCGGAATTTAAAGTTCCTGGTGAATCTGTTGTTACACCTTCTTCAAATGCACATATTTCAGTTAAAGTTGCTGTAAAATCTGCAAAACATCATGGTGAACCATCAACTTTTGATGTTTCTAAATTTAAGGAAGAAGAAACTTTAGAAGCATTTAGAGAACCATATAAAATTGTTCATGATCAACCTGAACTACCAACTACATTTGCACCACATTTCCCAATTGAAAGAACTGGTGCATATGTTGCATATGTTGCACTACAAAATGATGCTAAAATTTGCGAAGCTCCAATATTTTTGAAAAAATTAGATTTATCAAATTTAGAATTATCAGAGGATCAATATAAAGATGGATCGAAGATAAAGATTGGTACTTTTAAGATTCCATTTTCTCAGCCAACACCACCAAAGGCTTCAAAAGTTCAATTTAGAGTAATTATTAGAAATACTGATTATTTCGTTCCTGATTTAGATTTCCCATTAATAATGACTGTACAGGATCCACCAAAGATTGAAGAAGTTGATTATGATATTCCATTACCTCAAGAAGATTCTATAGCTGGTGCTATGGCTACATTGAGAGGTGAAAAGGTCAATAGGGTATACAATGATAGTGATGATGATGATGATGATGATGATAGCGATGAAGAAGGAAAGAATACAGAATCAGATTTTACAGATATAGATACTGATACTGATGCAGAAGAGTGGGAAGAAGAAGAAGAAGAGAAATAATCATAATATAAAAAGAGATTAAAAATCAAGCAAGTCATAGTAATCATTTCAAGCACTAATAGTATGTATATTTTTTTCTTATCTCTTGAATTGTTTATAGATAGACAAAGATTGTAAGAGATTCTTATTAGTTTTAATGTACATTAATTTATTCAACTTATATATGAAACAGTATAACCATAAATATTTGAGCCAATATTTCTATGCACTACTATATTAAATTATACCATCGAGAATAAGCGTTACACATTTATAATATTCTAAAAAATGTATATATATATATATATATATATCTACTAAGTATGATATGAAATGAGATTGAATTAACGTCTTTTCTTCCAATGTTTTAATTGATTAAAACTTTAGCGATATTAAAACAGCAGTTGGATTATCTAATTTCTGTAATTTATAATAATCAGGAATATTCTCCTTTTCTTGAAATCCTAGTTTTTTATAAAATTCTAAAGCATCCTTATTTTCAATCCAAACATGACAAGTAATTTCATGTATATATGAATCTTTTGCCTGTTGTATTATATGTTGAACCAATTGTTTACCAATACCTTTATGTCTATATGGTTTTAAAACTGCCAATGATTCAATATAAACTGAGGTTGGAGTAGTATGATGAGGAGGAACCAATAATTTTGATTTAATTACACCAACTGGTATTTCACTATAGTATGCAAGTTTAACAAATTCAGTTAATACTGGTGTATTATCATAAAATTCTTGTGTATAAATTGTCGGTAGAACAACTTCGTTAATCTTCTTTAAAAGATTTTTATTGTTAACAGTGATATCATCTAATGAAACTGTAGCCATAATGATATAGTTTTTTCAATAGTTATGAATGAAAGATTAATACTAATAAACTGTTGGTTTATATTTAATATACAATGATGGATTTATCTAATGATATAAATCTGTTGATGATAATTACTTATAACGGTATTGCTACTGGCAGTAAGTATGTACGAGTTGAATTTTATTTCAACTTTCAATGGCTTCAAGGGAGGGTAACTACTTGAGATTATAGTAACAAGTACAGATCGGAATTTTTCTTTGCAGATCGGAATTCTTTTTTTTTTAAATGTTAACTTTAAAAAATAAAATCTCCATATTAAATTGATAAATTATGAATCAGATATATAAGTTTATACTTACTAAATAAAGGCATCCTAATAAGAAGAAGAAGAAGAATAACATCAATTGTCCAAATGAGTATATCTACCAGAATTTCTATTCAATGGCCACCTGAAGAGGCATATGAAAACACAGATACATTAGTTCTATGTACACCAACTTCTAATTTTGTTGATTTAAGAATATTAAAGAGTGAACTTAACAGGACTACAGAAAGTAATATCAATGAGAATCATAATGATAAAAATCCAATTGATTGGGTAATTACTGGAGTAGAATATCCAATTGAAGGTACCAATAAGATTCAATTCAGACATGAGATTAGTTCACATGTACCAAATAATCATGGTGGTCCATGGACTGATATTGGTGAATTTGAAACAATTTCCAATGGTGATAGAAAAGAGACAGGTAATATGGATAATATAGATAATGGTAAGGTTGATCAACCATATATTGAAATTTGGAGAGATGTTGATCCAATTAAATCAACTATAAAAGAATATGTTAAACCAGTTATAGAGAGATCATCAATAATTGAAAATCATAGTAAAGATAATCATGAAATATTGAATAAAGAAAAGAAGGAAGATATTAAATATTCATTAGTGAAAGTTGAAGAATCATTAAAGAATAAATATCTTGGTAGTTCAATAAGAGTTGGTAATTTCATGCAGGGAGTTATCTTAAACTTAATAAAAGATGAATTAAGTGTTATAAGATACTATTATGATATTACCAATGATTCTTGGATTAAAGTATTTGCATATGGAGATGAAGTTGATAAGATTCCAATCAATCATAATACTGGAATTAAAGATACTATACAATTACAAGACGTTTCTTGGAAACTAGTTGAAAGTAATTTATAATAACTAATACACATAAACATTAAAACACCACTTACTCTTTTAAGTAATAAGTAATAAATATTATTATCAAAATGATAATGATCTCTTTATTAAAGGAAGAAAAAAGAAAACACGATTAATTTAACGTGTATTAGGAGTTACTAATGTAGTACCATTGATGACTATATATATATATAAGACATAAGTTGTATATATCACGTTTCTGATGTTGTTTGAACTGCACATTCTCAATTTAAATAATAGAGAATATGTCATTATTTAATATTTTGAAGTTGACCGATAAGTGCTAATTTTTTGCATAGTGTAAAATTTTACACCCAGAATTATGATCGAGGAATTTTAATAAACTGTTAGAATGAAATCTTTTTAGTTAACAAATATCACTTAAGAGTAATAGTCTAGTCCTTATTCATTCCAATTAATAGTAAATGGTGGTGGCTGATTTCATTAACTAATAGAATTTAATTGCGACTTGAAAAGCTTGAGGGGGACTATAGTGGGACTTGCGACCATCTGCGTTCGAGTCTTTTTTTTTTTCTTATTGGTATTAATTATAATTATAGTAGTATGTGATATTTTACTTTGTGTAAACATCTCATATATATACATATTTACTTGAATACACTTGAATCTTTGGTAGAGCTAAGCAGTAATACTGCTTAGAAAAAAATAATGATAATATAAAGTAAATAAACAGTTGAATAAGAAGTTCATATATACAAAAGAGTTCTTTTAACAAATGATAGTTATGAACCTTCCCATTGAATCGAAAGAAAGTTATTCTATATTGAATATCCGAAATTCCAATCTTTTATAAGAGTATATATAGATCATAGCATGGCATAGCATAGCATAGAGAAGTTAGTCAATTAGTAGTATTAGATTGATTTTCAGATCATTGATTGGAAAAGATCGGCCTAACACAATAGCCGTATTTAAACTATTCAATATATATATCAGTTACAAGTCTTAAAGTCTCATTCATTCTTAACTCTTTTCTAAATTGTAATTTTAATTAGAATTAGAATTAAATAATATGCTCCATTAATCATGAGGTGTTTTAAGACTTTTTTTTTTTCACCAATCATAATCTAAAAAATCTGCTCTTCTCTAACTTCGAGCAAATTATCAACAAATAAAACAAATAGAATAAGAGTTAAATAAATCAGTTTATAGTCAAATATGCTCATCTTATATCAATACTACTTTTGATACAATATGTATATATTAATAAATAAACACAAGGTTTTATATCCAATACAAAATTAAAATTCCCTACTAAACCGAGAAGGTAGTAAAATTAATACTAATATTAATTATGACAGGACAGGACAATAATCTGATGGAGATATCGAATGGACTGACAAGTGTTAACTACTAATATATGTGCTACTACTACTTACTATATATTCATATTAGTATTATATAATTCTTTTAATATAGTAGAAATTTTATTCAAGGTCATAATAGTTTTCGGTCTAGACCATGTTTTTGAGCCTGAAGTCTCGGTTAATTTTATTAACACTTTTTTTTTCTATAATAACATACCTACTTTATACTATTTTCTATTACTCTTTACCTTATTAAATGAATTAACTAAAATATGCGTATCAAACTGTAAACACCCATAGAGACTACTAAGGAAATTTTCTAAAAATATTGCAACGAGTTAATAAATTACATATTCCCCTTCCAAAGAGGGTGGTAATTATATTATAGAATTCCCTAGCTGTGCCTGCAATTAATTATCTGGCCTTTTCAATATATACATATCTAACCCTATCTGCTAAAAATTTTAATTACTCTGTAATTTACACCTCTTTAATAGTAATTTAACAAAAACAATAGTAAAGTTGTCCTTAATATGAGGGTATCTATCTTGCCATTACTTTCGTTAATAGCTAGTGCTGCCATTGCTGAGGCTTCCATTGATAATGGTTGGTTCAAAAATGGTATAGTTACTACTAATAGTGCTTCTAAAATTAAAAGACAAGTTAGTGAGGATGATAGTAATGATGATTCTAGTAGTTCAAGTATTTCTAGTAGTAGTTATTCATCTTCAGTCGCTGAATCTAGCTCCTACTTGAATTCATCTTCATCTTACTTCTCATCATCTTCATCAATCTTATCATCTTCAAGCTCAATCATTTCAAGTTCTTCTTCAAGCTCAATCGTTTCTAGCTCTTCAAGTTCTTCTTTAACTTCTTCAAGTTCAATAATTTCAAGTTCTTCATCAAGTTCAATCATTTCAAGTTCTTCTTCGAGTTCAATCGTTTCTAGCTCCTCAAGTTCTTCATCAAGTTCTTCTTCAAGTTCTTCAATAGCTTCGAGTTCTGCCTCATCTATTGCCTCAAGTGCTTCAAGTACTGCTTCATCTATTGTCTCAAGCGTCGCTTCAAGTGTTGTTTCAAGTGCTTCTTCAAGTGCTGCTTCCAGTTTAAGTACAATTGAATACAACTTCTCTCAAGATATCTCTCAAGATGCATCTGGTTATTCACAATCATCTTCTACTAGCGCTTTATCAAGCGTCGCTTCAAGTGCTGCTTCATCTATTGTCTCAAGCGTCGCTTCAAGTGTTGTTTCAAGTGCTTCTTCAAGTGCTGCTTCCAGTTTAAGTACAATTGAATACAACTTCTCTCAAGATATCTCTCAAGATGCATCTGGTTATTCACAATCATCTTCTACTAGCGCTTTATCAAGCGTCGCTTCAAGTGCTGCTTCATCTGCTGCCTCAAGTGCTGCCTTAAGTGCTGCCTCAAGTGCTGCCTCAAGTGCTGCCTCAAGTGCTTCAAGTGCTGCTTCTGGTCTAAGTACAATTGAATATAGTTTCTCTCAAGCTATTTCACAAGATGCTTCTAGTTACCAACAATCAGCTTCTTCAAGTGCTTCATCAAGTGCTTCCCCAAGTGCTGCTCCAAGTGCCTCAAGTGCTGCTTCCAGTGTCTCAAGTGCTATCTCAAGTGCTTCAAGTGCTGCTTCTGGTTTAAGTACAATTGAATACAGTTTCTCTAATGCTATCACTTCTGATGCTTCTTCAGTTTCATCAATTGCTTCATCATCTGCTTCACAATCATCTGCTGCTTCTTCAAGTATCTCAGTACCATATATGACTGGTTTCTTGAATGCAGGTCAACCATACTTTGAAGTTCATGTCCCAGGTTCATATGGTCCATGGTCCGAAATTCAATTAGTTAATTCCAACAGCCCATCTGCATTTGTCTTTACTAAAGGTCAAATTTTGGTAGATGGTACTGTTATCAGTTCGTTTTCAACATTGAGCTCTACTAGTTATAATGCTATTTATGATGAATCAATTTCTTCTTCTTCAGAAATTGTATTTGCTGTTTACTGTCAAGCTACAGCCAGTGCTCCATATTCGAATTCTGCTGAACTATATATTTCAGATGCATCTGGTAAACTAATCAAGAGAGCTACAATATCATTCTCGGTCGGTACAACAATTACTCAAGATGCCTCATATATTTCATTTACTTCATCAAGTGCTTCTTCAAGCCAATCTGAATCTACTATTGGCTACACATTCAGTAATGTAATTAGTGACAATGCCTCTTCATACATCTCAAGTACATCATCTGCTTCATCTTCCGCTTCATCTGCTTCATCTGCTTCATCTTCCTCATCTGCCTCATCAACTGTTAGCAGAAGCACCACTGAATACACTTTCTCCAATGTTATTAGTAGCAATGCTTCAACTTACTCATCAGTTCCATCATCCAGTGTTGCCTCAAGTACTTCATCATCAGCTCCATCATCTTCAGTTGCTTCAT
>JAJMFI010000066.1:15405-47112 GCA_030574595.1 Ruyongia chambardii
ATCGTGAGCAAAACAACTGCTGAATACAGTTTCACCAATATTATTAGTTCAGATGCTTCATCATTTTCATCAGTTGCTTCATCATCAAGTGCAGTATCATCAAGCGCCTTATCATCAAGTGCATCATCAATCGTGAGCAAAACAACTGCTGAATACAGTTTCACCAATATTATTAGTTCAGATGCCTCTTCAATATCATCAGTTGCATCATCATCTAGCGCATCATCTGCTAGTGAATCAACAACTGAAATCAGTTTCACCAATGTTATTAGTTCAGATGCCTCCTCAATATCATCGGTTGCTTCATCATCTGCTAGTGAATCAACAACTGAAATCACTTTCAGTAATGTTATTAGTTCAGATGCTTCTTCAATTTCATCAGTTACTTCATCATCTGCAAGTGAATCAACTACTGCAATCACTTTCACTAATGTCATAAGTTCAGATGCTTCTTCTATATCTTCAAGCTCAATTTTATCATCTTCTTCATCTGCTCCAACCCCATACATTACTGGTTTCTTGAATGCTGGACAGCCATACTTTGAAGTTCATGTCCCAGGTAGTCTTGGTCCATGGTCCGGTATTGAACTTAGTGCATCAGATGGTGGATCCTCTTATGTTTTCACTAAGGGTGAAATTGCTATTGATGGTTCTACTATTAGCTCTTTCACCACCTTGAGCTCTTCCGCTTATGATGCGGTTTACAATGAAGCAATTTCTACCTCATCAGAACTTGTATTCCAAGTTTACTGTCAAGCCATTGCCAATGCTCCATATGAGCATTCTGTTGATTTATATGTCACTGACTCTACTGGTAAACGTGTTAAAAGAGCAACACTTTCATTCAGTTTATCTTCTACCATTACTGAAAATGCTTCTTCCATTTCATCAGCTCCTTCAAGTGAAACTACTGAAGTCACATCATATACTAATGTTATTACCGATAATGCTTCTTCCATTTCATCAGCTCCTTCAAGTGAAACTACTGAAGTCACATCATATACTAATGTTATTACCGATAATGCCTCATCTATTTCATCAGCTTCTTCAAGTGCTAGTCAATCTTCCGAAGTCACAACCTTTACTAATGTTATAACCGAAAATGCCTCTTCCATAGCAATTACAACATCAACCGCTACCGACAATGAACAATCAACTACCGTTGTCACCATCACTTCTTGTTCAAATGATGCTTGCTCAACTACCGCAGTTACTACTGGTGTTACCGTTGTTACTACAACATTATCTGGTGAAGTCACCGTTTACACTACTTATTGTCCATTAACTGCCACAACATCAACTACAACTGAAAATGATCAATCAACTACCGTTGTCACCATCACTTCTTGTTCAAATGATGCTTGCTCAACTACCGCAGTTACTACTGGTGTTACCGTTGTTACTACAACATTATCTGGTGAAGTCACCGTCTACACTACTTATTGTCCATTAACTGCTACAGCATCAACTGTAACTGAAAATGATCAATCAACAACAATTGTTACAGTTACATCATGCTCAAATAATGCTTGCTCAACCACTGCTGTTACTACAGGTGTGACTGTTGTTACCACAACTTCAGCAGGCGAAGTAACTGTCTACACTACTTACTGTCCATTGACTGCTACAACTTCTGCTTCTGCCTCTGTTGTAACTTCTCAAAGTACTGCTGTTTATATCACTACTTCAAATGGTCAAGAAGCTACTGTCACTACAGTTGTCGCTGTCACTTCAACTATAAGTGCTGCATCTAACTCTGTCGCCAGCCAAAGTAACACTGTCTACACTGTTACATCCAATGGTCAAGTCACTACCGTCACTGCTGCTGCTACTGCTGCCACTACTGCTGTCACTGCTGCTTCTGTTGTTATTACTTCATCTGTCACTTCAGTTTACACAACTTCTGCCAATGGTCAAGATAGTACATTTACCTCGGTTGTCGCTGTCACTTCAACAGTTGCTGGTAATACAGCAGCTAGTGAAACAACAGTTGTTAGCACAAACTCCAATGGTGAAGTCACTACTGTGACTAATGCTGCCTCAGCTACTTCAGGTTCAGAAGTGGGATCAACCACAGCTTCTGTCTCAACTTACGCTGGTGCTGGTTCAAGTGTTAAATTCAATTTGGCATTGGTATTTGCTTCCTTATTATACACTTTATTATAAGAGTAAAACAGCTAGCCTATTAGGCATTTATCGAAAATTTAAATTATACGGAACATTATTTGTTTCATATATTCTTTTGCACAGTCCAGTTTTATGATTTTGATTCAATTTAATTCTAGCCTAGAATATCTGAGAATTTTCCTCAAAAATTTATCTAAATTCTATTTATCAAACTAATATTAATTAGGTTTTTTGATTTCAAACAGCCATATCTTGATATTGCAATATTTGTATTTTTCCTTTTGCTTCTATACTTTTTTTTTACTCAATACTCTCTTTTATTACTCTTTATCAATTATTTTGCTATTTCTTAAATAATCCGGTCTTGGACATTAATTTCATTGTTCTTTCAAATTTTTGGGCTTATTCTTCTTTTTCTTATTTCTTCCATCTATATATATATATTTGTATGTATGACATGTCTTCATGCCATTCCAAATCACCCTTTCATGCATTTATATGATTTTTTTTATAATTTACTGGTCTAGAATTTGTTTTATCTTGGACTGTTCTGCAATCGATATATGAATGTTAATTAATCGTTCAATATTAATATATATGTTTTATTGGTTCATTTTTCTGTTATGTGTATTACTTGTAGCTACGAACTATTGGTATCAAAAATATTATGCATTATGATTTGCTTTAGCTTCTAACACAATTGGTGGTACAATTTTATAAAGGTGTATCCTTAGTATCATCAATATTTTTCACAATCTTCTTTAATTTAGAAAAATCTAAAGATGGCAAACTCTTGATTCTCTTGGAAGGATTTGAGTCTAAATCTTCTCTTTCTCTTTTTAATTTTAAAATGGTTGATAAAGAACCAGCATTAACTTTTGTTCGCTTATTGGAAGTGGAAACTATACTCTTCTTAGTCTCTTCATAACAAGTTGAATGAAAGATTCTATTATTTATTTTAATGGCCTTTGGCCATATCCATTCACCGATATCATCATTATATTCACCTTTTAATGTTTCTTTACAGACGCCACAGATAGCAATCATATCATTCGAATCACTTGGAACAACAACATATGTATCTTCATTCTTGTCTTTCGATTCTGAACCGTTGCTACCATTTACGTCAACCCCAGTTGGGTTATCATCTGATGAACCGAAAATTTCATCATCTTTAAATTTACAAAATTCATCATCATCCAAGTACCAATTTCTAGATTGTGCTACAATACCCTCTTTCAATTTTTGGTTTATTCTAAAATGCCAATCTAAATGGGCTGATCTTTTCTTTTGCCCAAGTTCATCATCAGTAAATCTTTTACCACATGTACCACATTTATTAGGTCTTGATGAAACAAATAATTTATTATAGATATTATCAGAATCCATTGAGCCCAGTTTGGCATTCAAATCAAAGAGAGATAGCTCTTTCAGAGTTTGATTGTCTAGTAGATTGTTGATTGAAACATTATTTACATTAACTGATTTTTGAACATTTTCACTTATAGTTGGTGAACCATATTTAGTATTTAAGATTGATTTTAATAATGATGTTGATGGTAGAGGAATTGTTTTTCCTGTTGAAGTCGGTTTTTTAACTAAGCCTGACTTTTCCAATGATGAAAGTAAGTTTACAAGTTTAGTTTTCTTATCAGTATTATTATCAGCAAAATTAAATGCATTCGTAGTGGTAGGTTGTAATATTGACGGTTTTGGAGATTGTGCAGTGTTTGAGTTAATAGTAATGTTTAACGAGCCAGGTCTTAAATTCAAAATGTTTCCCAAGGATGGGTTATTCTTTCTCTCTGTTGTTTTGATTTGAGGAACTACTAAAGGTTCAGGAGTGTTGCTAGCTGATATTGATGGAGTTGGCGTCTGTGAGAACAGCAATTTTTGTTGTAATTCCATTTGTTCTTGCTGTTGTTGTTGTTGTAAATTCATATCAACTCTTATCATTTCATTTAATTGTATTTTAATCTCTTGTAAAGTATTTGAAGGTAATTTCTGAGTTTGCAATACCATTTTTAATTTATTAATTATATCAATCTTACTTTTAACTTTCTCATCATTTGGATTAGTTATCAATTTTTGATTATTAAATCGTAAAGCACCATTGATTAGAGTGAGTAAATCAGATACTGTAACAGTTTGAGATTGTTGAGATTGAACTGATGATTGAAATAAAGCAGAAGCTTTTATCAAAAATGTTTCAATTTTCTTTATACATTCATCAGTAAACAAGGGCAGGCCACTTGTTGTTTTTGCATTAACCCAAGTTTTGAATAAATTGATAAATTTCTGCCTTATTGAATCATCCACTAATAAAAATGCACTAGTATATATACGATATAAATTTTGACTGAATAGTAATGTATATGGACTCCCTATGTTTTTAGAAATTGAATCTAATAGATAGAAAGCAAATAATTTTTGAGAAGGACGAGCAGTCTCAATTCTCTTTTCTACAGCTTGTGAAATATAGGAGGCAGCAGCAACGTTTTCTTGAGCAATTTGGGTCATTGTTAGTATAATTGGCCTTGAATTAGTTGTAAGGTCGCTCAAGGACATATAAAAATCCTCTCCTACTGCTTGAAGTTCGTCTTGATTAGACATTCTTATATAATTTATAATTAATGATTTATGATATGTGGATTTATGATTAAGTGATTAATGATTAATGATTGACTTTTGAGATAATGAAGTAATAAATTTAACTAACAATTCAAAATAAAGATTGAATTAACAAGGAATTCAGATTAGATAGTTAAACTATTGTTTTTCTTTAATATGAATCTAAACGACACTATATAATTAATAGATCTGTACTTAAACAAACAGTATAATTATGAATAAGCAGGTATATAAATAGAAAAGTAGGGGGATAGATATAGTAATATAATTATTATTTATTTTGTATTGACCTTTTATTCTTAAACAACAATATTTAGTTAATCTTCAATTAAGATTAAACTACTGTTAAAGAAATAAGAGGGTATATTTATAAAAAAAAAAAATAACAAAATGCTATTATAGAACAAGACAATAGTAAAACTTAGCTTTCAATTTCTTAATATTGAAATAGAAGTTATACTTTATGTACTGAATTGGGTATAGAATGCTTTAAAATTAAAACTGAGTTTGCCACTTTGTTATGAAATTAGTAGTAGTTCTAACAAACCAATCCTGAAACAATCACAATCAATGATAGCGAGCAAACCAACAAGCAAACAATAAGTGTAAAACCTAAACTTGAAACACCTCACTAAACAGAGGCTTTATGTCTTCAATGATACCACTAATCTGATCTTTGAAATCGTGGACTTGTGTTTGTGGTTTTGTAAGGATAACCAGCACTCCAATAGCAAATTCAAATTTTAAAAACATTTTTCAACAGAAATTTCGACGAAAGACGAGTAGTGACGGTTATGCTATTTTCTGTAGTTTTAGCAAAACTCAGCATGGAAAATGTCTGGATGAGAATAGAAAATTTTTTTTTTAATCATGTGGACCATTAAAATGGAGATAGACAAAGTAGTCATTATCAAATAGTCAGATTATTAAATTATTCAATCGTTTAGAACTACTATGTCTTCCACTGATAGAAAACAATCTGCTTTAGCTAGAGTTCTAGGTTCAGCCTCTGCTGGTATTTGTGAAATTGGTGTTTTCCACCCAGTTGATACCATTTCAAAGAGATTGATGAGTAACTCAACAAAGGTTACCAATCTTACTCAATTAAACTCAGTTATCTTTAGAGACCATGCTGCTGAACCATTCAGTAAGAGAATTTTTACTCTTTTCCCGGGTTTAGGATATGCTGCTGTCTATAAGATCTTACAAAGAGTCTACAAATATGGTGGTCAACCATTTGCTAATGAATTTTTAAATAAGAACTTTAAATCTGATTTTGATAATGCATTTGGTTCTAAAACTGGTAAAGCTTTAATGTCAGCTACTGCTGGTTCCTTAATTGGTATTGGTGAAGTTGTTCTACTACCATTAGATGTATTGAAGATTAAGAGACAAACAAATCCAGAATCTTTTAGAGGTCGTGGATTTCTAAAAATTATTCAAGATGAAGGTTTAGGACTATATAGAGGTTGGGGTTGGACTGCTGCTAGAAATGCTCCAGGTTCATTCGCTCTATTCGGTGGTAATGCATTTGCTAAGGAATATGTCTTAGGTCTATCTGATTACTCACAAGCAACTTGGTCTCAAAATTTTATCTCATCAATCTTTGGTGCTTCTGCTTCATTGATTGTTTCTGCTCCATTAGATGTTATTAAGACAAGAATTCAAAATAGAAATTTTGAAAATCCTGAATCTGGATTTACTATTTTAAAGAATATGGCTAAGAATGAGGGTTTAAGTGCTTTCTTTAAAGGTTTAACTCCAAAATTATTAACCACTGGTCCTAAATTAGTTTTCTCATTTGCCTTAGCTCAATCCTTAATTCCAGCATTTGACAAATTATTCACCAAATAGATCATTAGATTAGATTAACTGATAGTTGGTTCAATTACCTTACCCTTGTATTTAAAGAAGATGTATTTATTAGTTTGATGAAGAGGAACGAAAGAAATTTTAAAAGAAACAAAAAAGTTTCAATCCATTTGTCAATAATTTATTACAAACATCGTATTAATATTCTACCTTTCAATCACCGTTATATATAGAGAGAGATTAATTCAAAATTGATGTATTTATCTATTTTTTTTTTGTAAATAGTTTTACTTAGAATACGTAGAGAAATAAAAACATTTCCTTTGTAATGCACAATTTGGTAATACATGTAGGTTTAAAATATTTACATGATATGTAATCTTATAAGTGTCATAAATCCTTTGAGAATACTTGCAGTATATGTATATTTACAAACTTTTATAGCAAATGAAATCTTAAAAAAAACGCTCAACAAAGATAACTATTCATAATCAAAAACAGGAAAATTTCAGAAAAACTCCATATTAATTCAATTCAATTGAATGAAATGATCTGGTATGAGATAAATCAAGTTCTAAGAAGGGTTAAATAATGATCTATTGGCCTAAACATTTTAGGATATCTGACCAAACAGTAGTTGGCTTTTGAGAAGCATCAATACCAGCCCAAATACCATTCTTTTTGTAATAATCGACAATTGGTTCAGTTTGTTTATGGTAAGTGACTAATCTCTTGGTCAATGCATCAGCATTGTCATCTGATCTTTGAACTAATGGTTCACCAGTGATATCATCAGTCATATCAACTTTTGGTGGGTTGAATAATTTGTGATAAGATCTACCAGAGGCTGGGTGAACTAATCTACCAGTAATTCTAGCAACTAGTAATTCATCATCAATCTTAAGTTCAACAGCCTTTTCTAATGGTTTGTTAGATTCCTTTAACATAGTATCTAATTTTTCAGCTTGTGGAATAGTTCTTGGGAAACCGTCTAAGATGAAACCATTCTTACATTCAGAATTGTTGGTCAATTCAGATTTGATCATATTGACCATAATTTCATCAGAGACTAATCCACCTTGATCCATGATCTTTTTGGCTTCAATACCTAGAGCAGTCTTAGCAGCAACTTGAGCTCTTAACATATCACCAGTGGCTAAATGACAAGCACAAAACTTTTCCTTTAAGTTTGGAGCTTGAGTACCCTTACCAGCACCTGGAGGACCGATCAAAACCATTCTAATTGACTTTGGAACGACTGGAACTAAACCAGCTTTTTGCTCTAGAGTGATAACTCTGTCATGTAAGGTGTTCACTAAGGCCTTTAGTTCATCAACGGTAGACATCTTGTGATATTATTGGAATATTAAGTTAGATATATTATTTAACAACATGAAAGCTTCAAGTAAAATTTTGAAATTTCGACGATTTTTTTTCTCCATTTTTTTAAGAGCGAAAACTTCCTGATTCGGAGTATTTCCTTTTGGGGAACAATTTTTAAGTTAAAATGTTGTTGTTTATATGAACAATAGGTTAACTGTAAATTGATAGTAAATAGTAATATTCATAATGTTTTTAATGAAAACCGGTATGGAAACTTTCCTCTCTTTTAGTGTTTGAAGTTTGAAGGGTTATTTTATTGTTGTTGTGATTATAATCTAATCATTGGCTAAATTTGATAATAGCAGCATGTGCACAAGAAGCTCTTTATAATGTAACATAACATATTGAAAGTATATAGAGTCCCCGGTAGCAGAATATTATTTAAAATTTGACGATTTATAATCGATTATAAATTGTTTTTATGACATATCAATCTAATAGGTAAAGCTTCACTAAGAATCAGAAACCAAAATATTTATTCAAAAAGTGAGCTTCCTATTTAAGCAATTTCCGGAATAGGCAACATCGAATTTCACTTACTTGAAATTTTAAATAAAAACAATTGCTACAAATTAAACAAACAAATATACAATATAATTGTGTTCTACTTTACCCGTCTCTCTTATTTCTATCATCAAGTGCTATCTTCTTTTGAAAAGATTCAGTCGTAATAATGGGATTTCTAGATAGAAAGAGCTCGAGGGTATGTATTCCTTTTTGATTTTAATCGTTCTTGTTTTCTATTATTTGTTGTTGTTATTTAACCCTCAAAAAGTTATAAATTCCTAAATATATACACTCAACAGCAGTAATGGGAAATTTTCATCAATTGTCAACTAAATGTACTAACAAATAACCAATCTTTTTTGATTGAAAAAAAACAGAGAAGAAGTCAGAATAGAGTACCTGATTTATCAAGGTATCAAAACCAACAATCAGCTTCTTTATCTGAAAGGGATGCAATTTTATCAAATTCAGCTGCAAATGCAGCATTAAGAACTTTTTCTCTATCCTCTCAAGTTCCAAATACATACAAGTCCAATTCCAGAAATAATTCATTAATGTCCTCTAACTCATATCGTCCACAACCATCGAATTACAGAACAAGTTCATTGAGCTCTGCATCATTGAGAAATTCACAAGTTTTTAGTGGATTTGACCATTCATACAACTCTAATCCTACCCCAAAAAATCGTTCAAGTATGATCAATTCATCAACTGGTAACACGTCACAACGTGCAAACTCTTTAAAATCCAATAGATCAAGCTATAGTGGTACTCCTCTTTCTCAACGTATTCCTAATTCCGCTCCTGAGAAAATTATAATTCATACAACAAGAACTACTGATGAATTTGGTAGAACAAAATCAATTACAACTGAAACAATTAGAAAGATTGGTTCATTTGAACTAGTTAAGACAGAAACTAAAAATGTTTTGAATCCTCCAATGGTGCCAGCCTTTAGTGGTGCAAATAATAATGCTCCTTCCAATGGTAGCATTAATAGTAATTATACAGGAAATTTGATGAGTTTTGATGGTGAATTAGGCAGTATTGCTGAAGAAGTGGAAGATAATTCCTTTTCAGAAACTAATAATAAAAATAATGTGAGAAATACTATCACTGTCAATCAAAAAAGATTAACAAGAATATTAGAACCAAATGGAGAAGATGATGAACAGGATGAACAATATGACCATCAAATAATGTATGAAGACTTATTACCTGATCAAGATTATGCACAGTTATATACAAGCTCTCCAGAGAGAAGTAGCCAGAGAAGTAAATCACCTGTACCAAGTATCTTGAAGAACAAAAATAAATTCCCAAATGTTCAAAAGTTGACTCTGAAACCATCACAATCATCACCTAATATTCCTGATGATCTTAATAATGAAGATGATTCCGATTTTAGTGATGCTCAAGATTTATTAGCACCTACTTATGATTCGACAAACTCCACTTCTTTTGCTAAAACAATTGCAGCTAGTCATAATTTGAATGGTTACTCTAATAACACAAATAATATCAATAATATTTCCAAAAATTTGGATAATAGAAACAGTGATAATAGTGGCGATTGGAAGGTTACAGAGAGTGACCTAGATAGTAGAAGTAATAGCCTATCCAACAACTCTAATAATGTTAAAAAGGTTCAAATTCATCCTTCTTCTTTAAAACAAGTTAGTAGACCACCTTCAATGAAAAATAACTCTTCAAGTTTGAAGAAGCCACAATCTGAACAAGAAATGATGGCACAAGCCTATGCAATTGCTATGAAGAAAGTTTATGGAGAAAATGCTCCTCCAAATCTCGATAATATTGGAAAAGAGAATAAATTTAGAAATTATTCACTAAGAGGTAATAAAAATTCCTATAAGCAACAACAACAACAACAACAACAACAAGCATCTAATCCAAATGGGGAGTCACAAATGTTTCAACAAACAAATCAATATGATCAACAACATAATACAACTGCTGAACAGCAACAATACCATGCTTATGGTAATTTCAATAGTTTAGATTATCAAGATGATGATATTCCTCAGCAATACTACCAAAATCAACCACACCCAGAGCAAGAACAATTCCATCAATTCCAACAACCTGAATCAATGGAAAGAATAACCTCAAATATGAGCAATAATAGTTCTGCTGGAATTCAAATTACAAATACCAATTCAAATAATACTAGTAATCATCAGAATGTGATTCAGCGTACATTTTCTAATCTAAGTCATCATAAACAGAACAGAAGCACAATTCATGTTCAACCATCATCTGCCAGTATAATTTCATCTGGAACACAGAAGCAAACACAAGAGCCTATTAATCAACCTGTAACTTCAACAGCCACCACCTCCAATCCTGGTGTTTTCAAAAGACATTCTCTTAGAGATTCTAATAGAACTAGCAAACAGGTAAATACAATGAACTATAATTATCAGCTTGCCCATGGATTTGGTACTTCTGAGGTCGAACCAGCAACTTTAACTCAACTGACTGAACAAGAGTTTAAACCAGTACAACCATCACTATTACAACAAGACCATCAATTAAATCGTCAAACCTCGCAGACATTCCTTGAGAATAATAACAAAATATATTCAACATCTCCAGTTTATAATTCAAATCAATATCAACAACCAAATGATAATGAATTAACACAGAATACAGTTGATCATATCAAATCTGAAGAGAAGAAGACAAAGAAGAAGTTTAGTTTCAAAAATATTTTCAAGAAGAAAACGAAGGCGTAGATCTTTATCCTAACTCTCATCATTTCATTTCTATGGTTTAATCAATTTATTTATTCAGTTGAGTTTTTTTATAGACAGTTTCATTTCTTAATTTTGTGTTATTTTATTATATACTACTACGATTGAAACTAAATTTTATAATGTAATTTAAATATCTTGATTTTTCTCTGAACTACCACCAACTATATTTTCGTATTTTATATCGATAGCTAATCTAATCTATAATGTGACCATGTATTATTTTTATTATTTTATATATCATGAAGTTGAGTAACAGTAAGTATAGTTTCAGAATTGATATTATCATATGTGGTATCATCATCATCATAATGATGACTTGGATTGCTTGGATTGTTAGTATTATCATCATCTTGATTAGTGATAGCAGTTTCAGGTACATCCCTTAGATCATGCGTTCTTTCTTCAGCTCTATCAATTGAATCTCTTAAATTTCGAAGTCTTTGATGCCATTCATTATCTATTTCGGAATTGAGCCTTTCCAACAACTGAGATTGAGAGGCTGATCTAACTTCATTCAAATTATGAAAGCTATGAGTACGTCTAATTGCATTAGATCTTCTTAGCCTGGGAAGTTGTTCAATTGCTTCTTGTATATCGCCATCTGAATCACTATTTCTCTCTTCAATCTCAATCTCATTCGCATTCACATTATCAATTTCATCTTCATACCCAATTTCACCTTCTATTTCATGTTCATGTTCATATTCATGTTCATCGTAGTCATAGCTATCATGTTCAGTATCTGTCACGATTGTATCATTACTATGATTGTGCTGTTGCATATGAATATTATTAGATATTCTTTCATTTGAAATTGGAACATTGATTACTTGTGTTGGAATTCCATTATATAATACATATGTGACAGCATTATCAGAAGATCGTAAGCTATGAGAGTCAGTAATTTGTGAATTACTTGCAACTTGATTAACATTTGTACTGGTAATACCTCTATCCAACGCAGGATCATCATCAAAAATCAGGGTCAGATCGTCACCATTCTGATATACCAGAACCTCATGATTCGTATTAGAATTATTTGTTCTATCATCTGTATCATTTTCCTGATCCATAAATGTAGTGCTGACTCTATAGATCACATTTCTTCCTGCAGCTAGTCTCTGTCTCCTGTTTAGAACTCTACCCCCTGTAATTATATCATCATTAGAATCAAAATCAGAACTCAGATCCTGCTGAGATTGATTGTTATTTTGATATATTGTGCTGTAATCATTGGTTCGATGTAGGTTTTGAAACTGCCTTAATATATGCACTCTTAGTATAGCTTGAAGAACTCTTGGATCTATGGTTCTGTTGATCAAATTTCCATCGTTTGCACTTGAATGGTTGACTTGTGTGTTTAACTGTGCTGCATTTCGTTGACGCTGTTGTTGTCGGGTTATAGGACGATGTCTAGCTATAGCAGTAGATCTAGCAATGATAGGTCTGGGTATAACATTTGAATTTGGATTAATTGAAACCTTCTTTCTTTGATATCTCTTATCAACAGCAGCCTTTATTGGGATTCCCATTTCTGTTTTATTGAATTGACGTGTGTATATACGTGCACTATTATTAAATAGCCACAATCGATGCAAAAATTAATTATTAAGGTCCAAGCTATTGATCAATTGTATAAATTTCGATGTTCTTTAATTTAATTCTGTGTATAATCCTTTTAAATAAAGGCTATAAAGTACGCGTAATAAAATAATCTATGAACAAATGAAAAATAATATATGAACAATATAGGATGCAGAAGTCGAGATGTAATCTCTTGTTAGCAATTATTGATTAGTGAGTTGTTTCAAATCAGTTATTAAATTCTCATATAAGAGTATTAAAGAAGATTCAATATTTAGATCAATTATATATGAAATCATTTTTTGTTTATTTATTATGAATAATTTTTTTGTGGTACTCGAATAAAGAAAATAGTAAGTACTAATAATATAAGCAAATTTAACAAAGTATTTATTGAACTAAATATATACGTATATGTATATATCTAAACATCATTATTAAAGATTGAGAAATTTGTCAAATGTCCTGGAAATTGTCTCTAAAGCCATATATAGTGAAACCTGAAAGTTTTCCAAATGATGTGATCTATTACGATGATCAATTTGTCGTTATTAAAGATCTCTTCCCCAAATCAATAATTCATTATCTATTGATGCCTAGGTCCTTAAAGATTAGCAAATTGCATCCGCTAGTGGCATTCAAAGATGAACAATTGAAGAAAGATACAGAGAAAATAATAATGAAGATGAAGAAACTAATATTGGAGCGAATAGAGAGTGATTTCAATATCAATAATAAGACTGAAGATTTTATCAAAGTTGGAGTTCATTCAGTTCCTTCAATGTCTAATTTACATGTTCATTTGATAACCTGCGATTTTACAGGTCCTAGTTTGAAGAATAGAAAGCATTATAATTCATTCACCACTAAATTTTTTGTCAATTTCAATGAACTCCCATTAAAAGATGATGATGAGAGGCTAAATGAAGAGCTAATGGAATCTCTATGTAAAACTGAAGATTTAGTATGCCTTCACTGTGGCATGCAATTTGGTAACAAATTTACAGCTTTGAAGAAGCATCTAATTGATGAGTTTGACATGTCTACTCAATCTTAATATGATACCTAGATAATGGTAGAGATGCGTAACCTATTTTATAAAATTGTTTAATTGAACTGTTATAAATTCAATAAGTTATTGTATTCCTCGTAACTCCGAATACTAGCCGTAATTACGGGCGCTCCGAGTTTTGGCCCGCAATTTTTCGAAATCGAAGCTTTTTTTTTTTTTTTCCTTCACTAATTAAATAAGAGAAGAAGAAGAGCTATCTTACTCCAGTTTTACTAATTTAATAATAGAAGTTTATCAAACTCATTAAGGACCTATGTACAGATCACAAATTATTAAAAGATCCTTCTCTGTATCTACCAGAGTACTCAATATCAACAAAAAGGATGTCGGTGAAACTATTTTAGTATCAAGAATAAAGGAAGGTACTGGTAATAATAAGTATAAAGAAGAAATAGAGATCAAAGTACAACCACTTCCAAGACCAAATGAATCTATTGAAAAGAAGAGAGCTAGATTAGTATATCAAAGTAGAAAGAGAGGTATTTTAGAAACAGATTTATTATTGTCTAAGTTTGCTAAGTTATATTTGGATAAGTTGACATTGGAAGAATTGACTGAATATGATAAATTATTAGATGAATTAGATTGGGATATTTATTATTGGATAACAAAGAATTATGATACTACTCCATTACCAAAGAAATGGGAAAATTCAAAAATTTTAACCATGTTACAGGAAATGAGTGAAAATAAAGACAGGGAAGTCTTGAGAATGCCAAAACTTTATGATTAAAACTTTTTATAATTTAGAACAAATATATTGTATATACATATACATATATATTTGATAAATACTCACTTGTATTTAATCGAAAATGTACATAAAATAGGTCATCTGAGTCAAATTTATTTGAAGAACCTCGATAAGTATTACAGTTTGTTTGTTCTTACATTTCAAGTAGCATCAATAATTATCATTAAATTCATTAGTAACTTATAAAAGATATTTATATTTATTCTAAAATGAAATAATATAGAATTTGGATCTTCCTTATACTAGTTCCCATATTCATCATACCCACCATATTCAAAATTATTATTCTTTTCACCACCATCAATAGTGGTCGTTAATGAATTTACACCCGTTGGAGTATGAGAGACTGATCTGGCAGGTCTACTTACCATGCCAGCTAATGGACCAACACCTATTTCACCTAATACAAACTCAGCACTTGTATTGTTTAAATTGATATCATTGATTTGAACATTTTTAATCTTTGCTAACCTTTTCAACTTTAAGATTAATTCAACTTCTGATCTATTATTTTCATCAATATTATTTTGTAATTCTTGTATATAATCTAATGATTTTGTTAAAATTTGACCTTTATTTGGTTTACCATCCTTAGTACCACTCGATTTATCTTTACCTTCATCAAAAAATGCATCTGGTATTAGATCTAATAGCTCTTGAATCTTATCATTCATATTATCTCTCTTCTTTCTATCCATTTCATCCATTAACAAATTATCTGAACCAACACTAGTGCCAACACTTTTCCCACTTATTGATGGTTTCCGTCTAATACTTGATGATGGTTTACTTATCTTGTGATCATTGAATGAAGAGGCTAATGATTGTTTTAAAGATGTAGATAATTTATTGGCACCTATACTGTTATTAGCAGCAGTAGAAGGGGATACTGGTTCCAAACCTGTAAAATCCAACAACTCGTGTTCATTTATAGTGAGACTATTTCCATTATTACTACTCTTGAAGCCACCATCCATCGTATAATACCTTGTAGTATGATATATGGAGATTAATATATGTTGATTGACTAATATATTTATATATATATAATAGATGTGTGTATTTTCACAGCTTAATTATCATTCTACTGGTGTAAATTCTGTATCAGTGTTTTTTTTATTATTACTTATTGTAAATGGTGATCGGATGTTGCTAATAGGTATTCTAATTTGGTGGCCAAAATCATAACGTACTTTCTACTCATTGTTGATTCCTAAGATTATTCAACTATTGAACTATTGGAGCTATTTTAATATAAAAGTATTATATTTGATATTGGGACTTATTATTTTGAAAATTTGATTTCCCAATATTGATACAATAACACTAGAGACTGTAAAATAACTTCCGAACTGGTAGATTTACTTGTTTATCTTGCTTCCACTAATGAGTATCACTGATAAACCTATAAAGGAGGAAGAAAGTGTAACCAGTACATCCCTACCCCCTCAATCATCAACAGTTACCGCTGAAACTAACGAGCCAGTATTTACAGCATGGGAATATTTATGTGATCAATTATCTTTGGAAAGACAAGCTAAAGAATTGATGCCATATGATCCAAATCAATGTACATATTCAATGGGTTCATTAAGGCAACCAATATTTGCATGTTTAACCTGTTTTAAAGATACTAAGATTCCAATCGGTATATGTTATTCATGTTCTATTCAATGTCATCCTTCTCATGAACTGGTAGAATTGTTTACAAAGAGACATTTCAATTGTGATTGTGGTACTAAGAGATTGATCAATAGTAAAGATCAATCATGTTGTAATTTAAGATCAAAGAATAGTGGTGATATTGAATCTAAAGAAAATAGATATAATCACAACTTTGAAGGAAAGTTTTGTTCATGTGAACAAATGTATAATCCATTAGAGGAAACAGGTAATATGTTTCAATGTATCTTTGGTGATGAATGTGATGAAGATTGGTATCATGATTATTGCATTATGGGATTACCAAAGACTGTTAAGACACAACCTAGAGATGATTCTAGTGTAACCATTAATATAATTGGAGAAGATAGTGTCAATATGTTGGATCACTTGGATGAGCCAGGTATGGATGCAGCCTCTGATCAAAAGGTAAAAGAAAAATTACATTCAGAAACAGCAAGTAATAATACCAATACAACAGCGTCATCACAGAGTACACTTACATCAAATGAGTCAGATAGAATTGAAAAGGAAGAAGAAGAAGAAGAAGAGGAAACTATTATTGAAGGTTTCCCACAATTGAATACATTTGATACATTTATCTGTTGGAAATGTATCAATAAACATAAATCATTTTTCGATGAAATTAAGGACAATGAAACAATATTTGCCAAAGTCTTACCAAGGCTTATAACAAACTCCATTGATGAATATCTTGATATATATCATAATATGGATGATTTTAAAGAATCTACATATAATCACTATTCAAAGAAGAAAAGGAAATTAGACTATGAATATTCATTATTTTTAAAACCAAACTATGAAAATAATTTCAAGACTTTATTAAATGTACCAGCTACATCCACAAATCCTATAATAACAGATTTTTTCAAACAATTTACTTTCCTTTTAAATGATGATAAAGTCTATGAACCCCCTGTAGAGACTGAGGAAGATGATGATAATTCATCAATATATGATATGGGTGCCAAAGCCATTAATTCATTACCAAGAGCACAAGCAATTGCTGGTATTGATGCATATGAGACGATTAAAGTAAAACTAAAAGATTTTTTGAAACCTTTTGCAGCTGCTGATAAGATTGTAAGTCCTGAGGATATTAAAACATTCTTTGGAGATTTAGAAAAATTGAGAAAACAAGGTAATCAGTAATTAACAGATTAGTAATTGCTTTAAAAATTTACATTATTTATTAGAATTTTATCCTTATAGTTTCAATATTTATTCAAATTCTTCAAAGAATTTATCAATATTCTTAACAATATCAACATGTAAGATTTCATCTTTAAATATCAATGAACCCTTCTTGAAAATTTCTAGTTCTGTGTTATAATTAATGCCAAACTCCTTAAATAGTATTTCATTCTTTTCTGCCGATAATGTACCACTTAATCTCTTTTCTGCCTCAACAGTGGATAGACCACCTTCTTGTACCAATGTCCAAAATGAAGTATTGTATAGGTTATTAATATGTGTATCGACAAATCTCCAAGTCAAATAATCTTTGATAACTTTCAAATTAGGATATACAACAGCTCTTCCATCAAATGTGGGTAGATTCTTAATATCTAATTCAATATCAGGAAAGAATTTATCCCATAGTTTAACATAATTAGCAGTGAAAAGACTGACAAATGTAGAAACCAATTTTGATTCTCTTCTATTGAATAGTTTTGTATTTGGTCGTAGAATAAATGAATATTCATCAGACTCACCAAATGCAAGAAAACAATCTTTTAATGCTCTTTTAGTATTCTTTGCTGCAGCATTGGATAGATTTAATGCTCGTATATCATTTGGCTTTATAAAGTTGTAATGTTGTGAGAACTTATGAAATCCACGTCCATCTATCCTTATTACTATGAATGTGTCTTGCAATAGAATATGTTCTCTTTCGAATTCTTTAACGTATTCAAACTTAGATTTTGCCATGTCCAGGATTTATCTATATCCTGGTATTAATGACTTAATACGCAATAATCTATAATGAGTATTAATGAAAAGATAAGTCTGTGAATCAGAATTTTTTTTTTCAGATATACTGTAAGTACTATAAGTCAGTCAGTCAGTTAGTGCGAGTAAAATGAAAACGATTCCTTGATCTGATCTTGTTTTACTTAAGCTATGGTACTCATCTACAAAAATATGGTTTTCTTCTTTATGATATAATCGATATCATCAATTTATAACTCGTTATTCTATAAAAGATTCCGTCACCATTACTAGTCATTACTCACTATTCGTTGCCGTGACAACATCCAGCAAAATCACTACGGAAAAATTTTATTTAAAAAACAAAAAAGAACAACTGAATAGTTAGAGCAATATATATGGTCATCTTTAATAGGCAGTGATAGACATCTAGACAATAAGCATTGGATATTGAGTGGTAAGTTTGTGTGGATATCTTCAATTCAACATATATACATCTGTCTTTGCACTGCTCTACTCACTCCACAACCATATCTTGTTTATCTTTGTCCCATTGTTAATCAGTCAACGTTGTCAGATTTCATACCTAACAGATACACGGTGTACCCTTAGAATAGGGGTGTTTCAAAGTTCAAAAGCTTACAGATTTATTATACATATATATATTAAATACTAGATTGAAAATAGGAAGTATAGGTTTGTCTTGAGTCACATTCTTACTTTCTTTCTTGATCGAACTCATATTAGTCTTTGTTTTTCTCTTCATTTCAAATAGTATATTCAAATTTACCATACTTATTATATCCATCATAATGTCTGCCTCTGCTAATCCCTACGATATGGAACTAACATCAACTACCCCTTCTGGACGTAGATCTCCTACTCCAGAATCATCTCCATCACTAGAATACTGTACGGTGTCAGTTGAAGATACTGTCTCAAGACTTGTAACCAATGCCACTCTTGGTCTTTCAAATCATCAAGATGTCATACAAAGAAGAGGTCTCCATGGTCTTAATGAACTTTCTGCCGAAGAAAAGGAAAGTTTACTAATGAAATTCTTACAAACATTTTACCAGGATCCCTTAATACTGTTGCTAATTGGTTCTGCATTTGTCAGCTTTATAATGGGTAATATTGATGATGCAGTTAGTATAACTTTAGCCATTGTTATTGTTGTTACTGTTGGATTTGTTCAAGAATATAGATCGGAACAATCCTTACAGGCTTTAAATAAACTTGTTCCAGCAAATGCTCACTTGATTAGAAATGGTTCAATTCAAACTGTATTAGCTTCTCTATTAGTTCCTGGTGATTTAGTTCAATTTGGTATCGGTGATAGAATCCCTGCTGATTTAAGAATTGTAACTGCTATTCATCTAACAATTGATGAAAGTAATTTAACTGGTGAAACTGAACCTGTTAATAAGAAGGAAGATACAATTCAATCAAATGGTTCTGATGTTCCATTGACTGAACGTGAAAATATTGCATATATGGGTACTTTAGTCCGTGATGGACATGGTACAGGTATCGTTATTGGTACTGGTAGTAAAACAGCTTTTGGTGGTGTCTTTGAAATGATGAATAATATCGAAAAACCAAAGACTCCATTACAAAACTCTATGGATAAATTAGGTAAGGAACTATCAATTGTTAGTTTTGCCGTTATTGGTGTAATTTGTTTAATTGGTATTTTCCAAGGTCGTTCATGGTTGGAAATGTTTCAAGTATCAGTATCATTAGCTGTTGCTGCTATTCCAGAAGGCTTACCAATCATCGTTGCAGTTACATTGGCCTTAGGTGTATTAAGAATGGCCAAACATAAAGCAATTGTTAGAAGATTACCAAGTGTCGAAACATTGGGATCTGTTAATGTTATATGTTCAGATAAGACTGGTACTTTAACACAAAATCATATGACAGTTACCAGAATTTGGACCATGAATATGGCTGTTGATGCTTCATTAAACGTTGAAAAAAATTACAATAATTTGAAACAATATTTAGCTAATGATGTAAAACAATTGATGGAAACTGCTAATATTTGTAATAATTCCAAGCATTCAAATGAATCTGCCAAATATGTTGGTAATCCAACTGATATTGCTCTATTAGAAGTTTTGGCACCATTTGGTTTAGAAGATTTAAGAACAACTGTTAATAGAACTCTTGAGTTACCATTCTCATCATCAAGAAAATACATGGCTGTTACTACTTCAAACAATGACAATAAAGTTAAAACATATATAAAAGGTGCCATTGAAAAAGTACTTGCTAGATCAACACAGTATATCTCATCTGATAATAAGATTGAGAAATTAACACCACAAATTAAAGAAAAAATCATGGAAGCTAGTAATAATTTGGCTTCCAAAGGTTTAAGAGTTTTAGCATTTTCCTATAATAGTAAGAAATTTGAAAATGAGCCAGAAGATCTAATATTTAATGGATTAATTGGTATGAAAGATCCTCCTAGACCAACTGTTAAACCAGCTATTGCTCAATTAATGCATGGTGGTGTTCATGTTATTATGATTACTGGTGATAGTGAAGTCACCGCTGTACAAATTGCTAAGGAAATTGGTATGAATATTGTTAGTCTTGAACAAAGTGTCATAAGTGGTGATAAATTAGATCAAATGGATGATGAACAATTATCCCAGGTTATTTCTCAAGTATCAGTCTTTGCCAGAACAACACCTGAACATAAAGTTCTGATAGTTCGTGCTTTACAAAGACGTGGTGATATTGTTGCTATGACTGGTGATGGTGTCAATGATGCACCTGCATTAAAATTAGCTGATATCGGTATTAGTATGGGTTTGATGGGTACAGATGTTGCAAAGGAAGCTTCCGATATGGTATTAACTGATGATGATTTCTCAACAATTTTAAATGCCATTGAAGAAGGTAAGGGTATCTTCAACAATATTCAAAATTTCTTAACGTTTCAACTATCTACCAGTGTTGCTGCCTTATCATTAATTGCCATCTCTACGTTTTTAAAATTACCAAACCCGTTAAATGCTATGCAAATTTTATGGATTAATATTCTAATGGATGGTCCTCCAGCTCAATCATTAGGTGTTGAACCAGTAGACCATGAAGTTATGAATAAACCACCAAGAAAGAGAAATGCTTCTATCTTAACTGAAAAGGTATTTAAAAGATTATTCACTAATGCCTTAATCGTTATTGCTGGTACCATTTATGTTTATGTTAGAGAAATGAAAGATAACGAAATAACTGCTAGAGATACTACTATGACATTCACTGCATTTGTTTTGTTTGATATGTTTAATGCTTTAAGTTGTCGTCATGCTACAAGATCAATATTTGAATTAGGTTTTCAAAATCAAATGTTTAATTTTGCAGTGTTAGGTTCATTATTAGGTCAATTATGTGCTGTTTATATTCCATTCTTTCAAAGAATTTTCCAAACTGAAGCTTTATCTCTTTCTGATTTATTATTTTTAACTGCCTTATCAAGTTCTGTTTTTTTCTTTGATGAGCTAAAGAAGTATTTATTGAGACAAAGAGGTGAGGTCTATTCATTAGTATGAAAAAGAGAATACTGTTTTAGATACATAAATCATTACAAGTTTATACTTAAGGTTTTTTTATACATATTGGGAAGGAGGGTTCATTCCATATCAGATGAAAGTTGTTAATATTGTTAGAAGTAACATTAAATAAAATTTAAAATCATTTATTTAAAGAATAAATTCCAAAAATAAAAGATTTCATATATAAATAATCATATACTCATTGTACATTAGTATTATTTAATTAATTAGAAATTTACTCAAATCTTCTACCCATCTATTTCGAATGTTATAAGATATTTCGACAAGTAATAATGCTTTGGTGAGTCTAAATTATTCTGACATTCAGTTATAATCATATACTAAACTATACGCATAATTAATACAATCTAAAAATAAAAATCACTTGATATCTTAGTATAAAAGGAATTATAATTGTTAAAAAGTTGAAGCCTGCTTCAAATACTTTAAATTATTCTTGATTAAGATTTCTAGATCATAATTTAGACTACTTTTGGAGATTTAATATGAGTAAATTCTTCAAGTTCTTCTAGCTCTTCTCTTGGGACAATTACATCTTCCTCACTATAATAATTAGTATCAGTAACATACCATTTTATAGTAAAATATAAACATGGGAATGATAGAATATACATAGCAAACCATAAAGATATCATACCGACATAAGAGATAGTGGAGGAAGATATACCAAATGCTACAGAAATACTGTTTGATTAGTTTAAATTATTTTGTTAGTATAATTGAAAACAATTGTAATCTTCAACTTTGTGAATAATCAATGAACATCAACAAAACTTTAATAATGGTGAGGAGGGAACAAAATTATGATTATAAGAAGTAAGAGATAAAAGATAAGTAATAAGTAATACATACCCAGCTGCTTGACAAGCAGGAATAACACTACCAAGATGGTTTAATTGTGAGACATCATTAGAAAATGTACCAATAATCCATAATCTAAAATCCATAAATAAACCAAATGCAATACCACCCATTGCATACCATACGTATGGTCCACCATACATTTTATCAGCCCAATCAAGTACACGGATCTGATTATTACGATCAAAATATTCCTTACCCCAAGCTCCATACATTATATAGAAACCAATGAAAAAAGCAAAAATGAAGATATAGGTAAAATATAATCCTCTATAACCTCTTTGCTTTCTTGAAAATCCTTTCTTATCAAGAATATAATAAAGAGCAAATGCAGCTGGAATTTGAATGAACCAATATGTAAAATTATTTAAAGTTCTTGCTCTTACAGTAAACATAAAACTATTTAAATTAGCTGCACAAGCTAAAAGAGTTTCTGCAGTAAACATTGGAATGATCATTAGTTGAACTCTCTTTTGCATTAAGGCATTCTTTAATGTTATTAATTCTTCTTTGACTGATCTTGGTTTAAAAATTGCAATCTTCGATCCATCATTTCTTATAACATCCTGTGGTCTTTTAATCAAGAGTACAGCAATACAACATCCTAATAAATTAATACAAATAAAGATTAGATATAAATACCAATCAACAGATGAAGTAGAAACATTTTTATCCTTACTTAGACAAATTGCAATGATAGAACCAATTGATGCACCTACATTTATAACTGACCAGTTAACTGCAACGTACCAACCCTTTTTCGATTCAGTTGCATATAGAGTAACTAAATAATTTTGAGTTGACCAAAGGAAACCAAATAAGATCTAAAAGAAAATGAAGAAGACATATTAAATAAGTTAGTATATTCATAAATTTCATAACTTTATCATCTTTAACATGATGATAATGATAAATCAGTAAGTAACTTACACCTGCAGCAACACCAGAAACAAAATACATATACCATGGATTTCCAACTTCTAAAAAGAACCAAAATCCACTAATAAATAGAGGATAAGCAATACCACCTAATAATAGACAAATTTTTGGTCCTAATTTTGATATGAAAGGACCAGCAAATAGAGAACTAAATATCCATAGAACATCACCAACAGCCGTATCAATATCTGAAACTTTTGTACTATCAGGTCTACCACCACCAGCACCTAGACCACTGACAGCACAATATAGACCAGCTGTACAGCCAACAACTACTGAATTTAGTAACATTTGAACAAATGGAGAATTCCATCTCCATTCAGATAATTCAACAAATTCATGAATTGAACCTACTGATTGAGATATATTGGCATCTCCATCACTGGAAACATCTTTTATTTCAATGTTTGATACCTTTTTCTCTTCTAAGATAGATTCTGACATGATGTAAAAGTTAATGTATTAGTAATGACAAGTATTAGTAATTTTTAATCAAGCTTTCAATGTATATTATGATGCAAATATCGAAACAAATGAACCTATAAATACTGAACTTCGACCTTCAGTATAGATTTGTTTAATTCAATTTGAAGTAAATTACGATCTTCTTATATGCTTGGATCTCTTTTAATAAATTAGTTAACTCGAGATAAGATTAAAGAAGTAGTATTATAGATAACGGGACTTAAGACTTTATTGTATTGTATTGCTCTGACTTTACTTTACTTTACTTCACTGTGCTTTATATTACCATATACTAACGATAATCTTTAGAGAAAATACAATATATGTAATTAAGACATCATACTTTTTCGCAATATTGTATACTTTTAAAGAAGGTATATCTGTTTATGAAGTATTGAAACCCATAAAATAATTATCTAATATACAAATATTGATATATCTAGAATTTCAAAATGTATAATAAATACATGAATATAAACTTAAATCCTTTGGAAATAGGTCTTGTTTCTAATATCCAACGGACAGATAATAAATAGATACTGATAATATTCTTATTCAATATTATATACTGTATATGTAAATATTATATAATATAGATATATGTACGATATTTGTGGAGGAGAGTAGAAAAGGTTAAAAGCAATAATGATCTCTTAATCTCCTAAGGAGTTAATCAAGGTTCATTCAGATCGAGTAATTATTAACAATGATAATAACAGATATTAAGATATTGGCGCTTTCCTATTATATCATAACTTATATACTGAATACTAGATAACAAATAATAGTTTAGTAGTATTAAATAGTTATAGTAGCGCTAAATTAACATTGTAATTATTCTGCCAAAAAAAAAGATCGGGTATTTTTAATTAGCATCTCCTAATTCTCAATCAGCCCTATCAATTGAAGAAACTAATGATACCGATATTGATAAAGGTATTGATAAAGGTATTGATAATGATATTGATAATGATAATATAAGAACAATGAACGAAAGTACGAAATACGAGCTTTGATACTTTGATAACATTAATTACATTAATCGAGAATAGATTATAGATAATTTTATTTATCCACTTAAGGGGTTAATACTATCCATATCGAGTAATCGAAGTATATGCAAATTACTCATGTTATTATATGTTTGATTATTACAGGAGGTTATTAATTTTTGAATATATATCAATATACCATATACCATTTATTACTACAATCTATAATATCTCAATATGGTTCTTAATATTAATATATTGTTGTTGTTGTTGCTTGCTTGCCTTACAATAGTAGTAGGTAATTATAACAGCTAAATATGCCTTATCTCTTCATTACAGATTAAACGGTAAAATGTATATATGATAATTGCCACAGTGCAATCGCTACTCAGACTTTTATATTAGTCAAATTTGTAAGCGAAGTAAACTCTTAAAGTGGACATTCACTTATCACAGTTTCTTGATAAATAAGTAAGTAAGTAATTAAAATTTAGTATCACCTTTTCAGTAATAAAGATCGCATATCGTTATATTTGCGATCTACACAAGCACACTTGATAAATTAAATAAATTAATACTTATTTAAAACAATTTAGATATAGGATAATTATATATATTACTTTAATGAATTGATCTATAATATAAATAACTTTAATGACCAATGTTTACCGACGGTATTACTGACATGAACTGATAGTTTATAGATTTATATATAAACATGTTTAGAACTGATCCGTTAAAGCTTTAGATATATAGCGATATTGAACAATAATTCTCAGTGATATCTTATCTTATACGCATATAAGTCTATTTATACATATAAATATATAGTTAACGCCCATTGATCTTATAAATTTCAATCAATACTACTTCATATACACTAAAACATTTCAACATGTTAGCAATTCAACAACAACCAAATAATTCAAAGTCGGAAAGTAACACTACTATTCCAGATCCAACAGTTATTCATTTAGATAATGGTACAGTAATCAAATTAGGAAACTCTAAATCTGTTAAAGGTGATTTTGATAGTATTCCAATCATTGATTTAAGTAAGATGTATTCTGACGATTTTAATGTTAGAAAAGAATTAGCTAATGAACTATATGATGCATGTGCAAATATTGGGTTCTTCTATGCTAAGAATCATGGTATACCTGAAGATACTAGTATTGATACCTTTAATTGGGCCAAAAAATTCTTTAATGAATTAACAGAGGATCAAAAATTAGAAATTTCAACAACTACATTATCAGATGATAATTATCAAGGTTATCATCCATTTGGTAAATATTCATTTGATGAAAAATCAAGAAGACATCCTGATTTAATGGAAGCATTTAATTTCTCATATGAAAGAGAATTTGATCCATTAAATCCTCCTGAATCTAATGAAAATATTACTTTCCAAAACCTTTGGCCAAAACAATTACCAGGTTTTAAAGAACATATGTTTAAATATCATTCAGAATGTTTAAAAGTTGCAAGAAAGTTAATTAGAATATTAGCATTGGCATTAGACCTACCAGAGGATTACTTTGATGAATTAGTTAAATATCCAGCTGCAAGTATGAGAATTTTACATTATCCACAACAATTGGAAGATGAAGATGATCAAAACGGTATTGGTTCACATACTGATTTTGAAATATTTACCATGGTTAATCCAGGTGGTTCAAGTGGATTACAAGTATTAAATAAGAGTGGTCAATGGATTCAAGCTCCTGCTATTGAAGGTTGTCTTGTCTGTAATATTGCTGATTGTTTAATGAGAATCAGTAATAATAGATTTGTTTCTACTGTTCATAGAGTTGTCAATACTAATAAGGCAGATAGATATTCAATTCCTTTCTTCTTTGGAATTAGTCATAACAGTATGTTGGAACCATTACCTTCTTGTATTTCTGAAGATAATCCATTTAAATATAAAGTTATTCCTACTAGAGATTATCTTGTATTTAGAGCTCAAGCCTCTAAGGCAAAGAAGAAGGGAAAATATTAATCCTTTATTATTAATACCCATTGATTGGGTTATACTAGTTAAATTTTTGTGTTTGTGTGTTTTATATGATGTTACTCAAGAATTAATATATAAAGTAAATTGAAATTACTTACTACTTCTCTCATTTTGTTATTAGACTGACAAAATAGTAAAATTGTAAAATGAGATTCACTTAATCTTTTGCATGTACATCATCGGTATTCAAACTAATTATTAGTAATTCTATTTTGAGAAAGTGAATTAAATTTTCAAATACTTTTGATCATATATATATTAGAACTGTAATTCACATACATGATTTTGAAGTTTTATTGTTAAATAGTTGTAGAAGCAGCTTTGTTTAATCTATTCATTATTGCTAATCCCTCATGGGTTGTATCAACACCTTCAACAAAGATATAGTCCATATCTAAACTATCCATATATCTTAACTGATCAAATAAATTTCTTGACATATCTGATTTTGTTATACCTAAGTTTTTAACTTCTCCTTTAAAATCATTACCATTAAATTTTAGACTTGTTAATAGACCAATTTTATTGCTAGTTATATTATTTTCTTTAATGTAATCATTAATCTTATCTTCACTTCCAAAGACTAAGATTACTTTCCCCTTAGGGCTATAATGCTTATATTTCATTCCTGGTGTTCTAACTGGATCAGTACTATCATCACTCATCTTTTTCGCTACCCTTATATTAGCCCATTGTTCACCTCCAAACTTTTTTATTTGCTCTAGTGTGATTCCACCTGGTCTTAATAGCATTGGTGGTGAAGATAATCCATCAATAACAGTTGATTCAACACCAACTTCAGAGAGCCCACCATCCAAAATAATAGGCACTTTCCCCTTAAGATCATTATATACATGTATTGCTTGAGTTGGAGAAGGTTTGGTAGAGGTATTTGCAGATGGAGCAGCAATAGGAACATTGGCTAAATGTATTAAAGCTCTTGCAATTGGATTTGAAGGTATTCTTAATGCAAATGTGTCTTGATTTGCTGTAACTAAATTTGATAGTCTATTATTTTTTTCATTTGGCAGTAGAATAGTCAGTGGTCCTGGCCAAAATTGATTTATTAATGGTTTATATATTTCAGGGACTTCAATATTGAATAAAGTTTTAATTTGTTTAATTGATGCAATATGTACGATTAATGGATTATCAGCGGGTCTATTCTTAGCAGCGTATATATTTCTCACAGATTGATCATTAAATGCATTACCACCTAAGCCATAAACAGTCTCAGTAGGAAATGCTACCACGTTGCTAGTCTTTGAAAGCAGATCAGCAGCTTTTTGTAGATTTGCAAAAGATTGTGGATCAGATACAGTTAACTCATCATTAGCATCAAAGGTGATAGAAGTTGCAAACACCTTCAATATTTCTGTATCGACCATATTATTTGAACTCATATTCCGTATTATATTAAATGATGACTTGAGCATCCACCCTTAGTAATACAATAGTGTACACACAACTTTTTTAATCTACTGATTCATTACTTCTTAGATGATTAAGTATGTCATCGCCATTTCAAAAAAGTAAAATTAAAAAAAAAAAAACCTCGTAATTCAAAAAAGAACCGGAATTGATTCTTGAGGTTTTGTTGGAAAATTGTAGTACCATTGTACTACAATGATATGATAAATTAGTATAGTTTAACTTCACATATTTCATAGGTCGATTGTGTCTGGTGCTATGTCTGTCAGGTTATTAGGAAGTAGAATTCCCAGAGTCTTTACTCGTTGTATAGCAGGATCGTCAAAATCTGATGGTATGTTACAATTTATGGTAGATAATTTATACCCTTGAAATTGACCTATGAAATCCATACTAACACTGAAAATTGATTGATTACTTCGATAGTTATCAAATTCTTAGATAAGGAATTCGTGAAGGATGATATGACAAATATTCCTGAACGTATAATAGATCTTTCTCATAGGAAACTATTGCATAATCCAAACCATCCATTAGGTATACTGAAGGATCTAATCTTCAAAAGATTCAATGATTTAGGTTATACATATTATGATAATTTTAGTCCATTAGTCACAACTCTTGAAAACTTTGATTCATTAGGTTTTCCAGATGATCATGTTGGTAGAGCTAAATCTGATACTTATTATTTCAATAAGGATCATTTATTTAGAACTCATACGTCAGCTCATGAAGTTGAATGTTTTAAAAATACTAAAACTCCAGGTTATCTAATTGCTGCTGATGTTTATAGAAGAGATGAGATTGATAGAACACATTATCCAGCGTTTCATCAAATGGAAGGTGCAAGAACTTGGAATAGAAATGATTTTGCTAATGAAGAGGATCTATTAGCAAAAATTCAATCTGATATTGATTCAATGCCAAAAGTTGATATTATAGTAGAAGACCCAAAGACTACCTATGATCCAGAGACTAATCCAAAGCAAGATTATATGACAGATAGAGAAGTTTCATTAGTCTCTCAGAATTTGAAGAGAACTGTTGAATGCCTTGTTGATACTGTGTTTAATGAGGCAAGAAAGGCTGCTAAGGCTAATGGTTCAACTGAACCTTATTTGAATGAACCATTAAAGGTTAGATGGATTGAAGCTTATTTCCCATGGACAGCTCCAAGCTGGGAAATCGAAGTCTACTGGAAAGGTGAATGGTTAGAATGCTGTGGATGTGGTAATGTTAGAAAGCTTGTCTATGATAATGCTGGTATGAGTGATTCTGTTGGTTGGGCATTTGGAATTGGTTTAGATAGAATCGCAATGCTATTATTTGATATTCCAGATATTAGATTGATATGGTCTGAAGATACTAGATTTTTAAACCAATTCAAACAAGGAAGTATTTCTAACTTTGTTCCATTTTCTAAATACCCACATACTGATAGAGATATTTCATTCTGGATTGGTGATAAAGATGTTCATATAAATGACTTAATGGAAATTGTTAGAGAATGTGGTGGTGATAAAATTGAAAATGTTGTACTAGTTGATGAATTCGTTCATCCAAAGAAGGGTAAATCACAATGTTACAGAATCAGATATCAATCAATGGAAAAAACGTTAACTGGTGAAGAAGTCAATGATATTCATTCAAAAATTTCACAAATATTAACAGACAAATTTACAGTTAAAGTCCGTTAATCAAATTATTTGAAGAATGTACTGCAGTACTGGTATGTTTGGTACTCAGCTAATCAATCTTATAATAATCTTTTTCCCTATACATTCATACATATATCTGTACATAGTCTTCGTTATACATATATTAATAAAATATAAAATCTGAACTCTCCACAATTAAAGCATAATTCTAAACTAATTATTCAAATATATTTTTTGAAATCATTAGTTGCACTACATCTTCGAAAAATTAAAAGGCAATCAATTATATATGTTTATTTGTAGTCTAATCATATATAAGAGGGATATAAGATAAACATAAGTGTGAGCTCCATTAACTAAACAATGTTGATAAAGAATATTCAATTGAAGACATTGACAAACAAAAACGAACAAACAAAACTGCAAGATGCACATAATGATAATTAGTTATTAATATTGAACCAGTTCAAAAAAAATCAAAAATCTAAATTAGCTTTTAAGTAAAAAAGAAAAAGAAAACGTAAAACGTATTTTACGTAAAAAAATAATATTCATAATGATGTTGGAATGTATAAATATAAGACATAGTCCTCTTTAAGAGACTAAACTTCTTCAGTTGTTGTATTGTTGTTAGGTTGAGAAGAGGAACTTGGATTCAGTATAGTTTTTTCCATCTTTCTTGCCCTGATATAACCATGTATAGCTTTCATTATTATAATTGTACCAAATAGTATAACACCACCAGCAATCAGATAAGTACGAGTAGGAATATCAAGGTCTGATGAGTCATCAGCTCCAGAGCTTAAAGTTGAATGAAAGCTGTCAACAGTTCCTTCAATGTTTGAATTGATTTCAACATCATAATTATTTGGATTGGTTGGATCCACTTTAATGGATTCAATTTTAGATGCACTCGGTAATCTTTCTGGAATCATAGATATACCGTACATTATGAATGTAACACCTAACCCACATCTGGAACCTTCCTTAGCAGCATGGGATGTATGTAAGATATAAGTCATAAGGAAACCGACAAATTGAAAACTAGCACTTACTATTACATTCCATAGAAAGTTCAAAAAATTACCAACAGGAAGACCATCTACAAATATTTCATCAGCAAACCCCATAGATGATTCCCAATATGGTGGTGATTGATCATTAGCAGCTTCTTCATAATTTGGAGGTTTATCTGATTCTAATTCAGCAGCGGAATTAGCATCTGGTTTAGCCGTTAAGTTATTGAAGACACCATCATTTTCAGATCCTCTTCCAAGCATTCTTTGAATATTTTTTTGATTTCTTCTATTAAATACTCGATCTAATATATTAAAATGACTACTAATAAAATTTATTGGTCTAGTTATCCCACTCGAGCTACCTTCTGAGTGTTGATGTTGATTTTGTTCTCTAGAAGTTGGCTCGTCACTGGAGGATTGTAATCTTGTATCTGTGTCTGCATCTGTATTTTCATTTTGAGGTTCAT